>JACEEZ010011351.1:25000-32500 GCA_016584305.1 Chionoecetes opilio
CTCTCTCTCTCTCTCTCTCCTCTCTCTCTCTCTCTCTCTCTCTCTCTCTCTCTCTCTCTCTCTTCTCCTCTCTCTCTCTCTCCTCTCTCTCTCTCTCTCTCTCCTCTCTCTCTCTCTCTCTCTCTCTCTCTCTCCTCTCTTCTCTCTCTCTCTCTTCTCTCTCTCTCTCTCTCTCTCTCTCTCTCTCTCTCTCTTCCTCTCTCTCTCTCTCTCTCTCTTCCTCTCTCTCTCTCTCTCTCTCTCTCTCTCTCTCTCTCTCTCTCTCTCTCAGGTGGACGCAGTATGGGGAGCAGTGAGGAGCATCCACACCCCTAACACCGGCACCGTCATTAACAACCTGGATGCCATCAGACCGCAAGGAACCTACGTCGTTGCGGGCTCCAAGGGCTTCATCCACATCCCCGGCGGGTAAGTGCGGGGGGGCAGAAGGGCGGCGAGGGGCAACGTGAGAGAGAAAAAATATATCTAAGCGCTACATTCACATCCCCGGTGGGTAAGTGCGGGGGAAGGGCGGTGAGAGGGAGCCGTGACGCAACGTGAGAGAGAAAAATATATAACACCCAGGAAAGACGAGTAACGAACTATATAATAGAGGGGAGGACATAGGGTGATATATATAACAAAAAAGACTTAGAGAGAAGGGTGAGGGTGTGGTTTCTTTTCCTCAGCCTCTGTTATTGTCCTCACGCCGGGGAGGGAAACCGTACAAACTGCGGGGAGATTGATTGACCGATAGATAGAATAACGTCACTTGGCCGCCACGAGAGGTTGTCAACACTACACTAGCCTAATTATCCCCGCCGAGAGAGGGGAAACGAGGCAATTAGAAGACTTATGAGAGAGAATTAGTATGTTATCAAATGTATCGAAATTGATGCGTATGTGAGACGTAAGGGGAGAGTTCAACCCGGAGGAGTATATAGCAAAAGAAGGAGTAGGAGGAGGAGGAGGAGGAGGAGGAGGAGGAGGAGGAGGAGGAGGAGGAGGAGGAGGAGGAGGAGGAGGAGGAGGAGATTTTTTTACAAAGGATTACAAAGGAAACACAAACAGCAACAGACCGATAGGTCCTTACAAGGCTGTTTGCTTTAACTACACTACACTAACTAGATGATAAGAGAGAAAGGATAAGAAAGTAGAAGGCTCCTCCCCACCCACCCATCCCTCCAGCCGAAGCTGGCCGGAAATGAAGCGATACCATGCAGTATAGAAAAACTGCATGGAATTTGTGAGGAAAGTTGAAAGCTGTAATCTATGGCTAACTACTACTAGTTTGTGGGGGTAGGTTTAGTGCTTGATAGATTGGTCATGTTTTTGCGTGTTTTGTAATGGTGTGAACACAGTGTGGAGGTTCAAGGGTGGTGCGGCAGCCTTGCCTGGCGCTTTCTTGGGAGGCAGCAGTCAATCAGGCCCCAGCTCCGTTCAATCCACTGCGGATTGTGTACTTTCCATGTAGGACGCCGTACACTTCAATGCCTCCTGCAGCATTGCTGCAGCCTGCTGACCCCTGGTACCTTAAATCCCGATGGTGGTCACTAACTGACAGGACCCTTACTGGTCCACAACCCGTCACAGGTCGAGAGTAGTAGTGGTAACCGTTAACTCTGGGCTATCTGTGTGTGTTATGAGGTCTAATTTAGGGGTTGGTGTAGGCTCAGTGTGGAAGTTCAAGGGTGGTGCGGCAGCCTTGCCTGGCGCTTTCTTGGGAGCAGCAGTCAATCAGGCCCCAGCTCCGTTCAATCCACTGCGGTAGTGCACTTTCCAAGTAGGACGCCGTGCACTTCAATGCCCCCTGCAGCAGTGACCCCTGGTATATAATCCCGATGGTGGTCACTAACTGACAGGGCCCTTACTGAACCACAGCCCGTCACAGGTCAAAAGTTGTAGTAGTGACCGTTTACTCGGGGCTGTCTGAGACGTGTGGGAGGGGTTTGTGTAGAACGCGACTCGCATCATTTTACGCAATGAGAGTAAGTATCAGAGGCCCGCGAGATAAATTTATTATTCCGAGATAAACAGTGACAACCGGGGATTTGGTATGAAATATTTATCGAGGCGATTTTTAAATGATTCTATTGAATTTGAGTTTACTACGTCTGAGGGCAGCCCATTCCATACGTTTACAACACGGTTTGTGAAGAAGTACTTTGCTTCGTTCGTTACAAACCGTTTCCTGCTTATTTTAAATCCGTTGTTTCTAGTTGAGCTTGACCGGTCTAGCGTGAAAAGATTTTCTGGGACTACGTTCGTAAATCCATTGAAGATTTTAAATACTTCGAAGAGGTCACCTCTTATCCTTCGTTTTGTTAGTGGGAATAAGTTAAGTTCTTTGAGCCGATTTTCGTACGATTTATTACGTACGAAAAAAGGAGGAGGAGGAGGAGGAGGAGGAGGAGGAGGAGGAGGATTACAAAGGATTACAAAGGATTACAAAGGAAACACAAACAGCAACAGACCAATAGGTCCTTACAAGGCTATTTGATTTAACTACACTACACTAACTAGATAATGAGAGAAAGGATAGGAAAGTAGAAGGCTTCTCCCCACCCACCCATCCCTCCAGCCGAAGCTGGCCGGAAATGAAGTGATACCATGCAATATAGAAAAACTGCATGGAATTTGTGAGGAAAGTTGAAAGCTGTAATCTATGGCTAACTACTACTAGTTTGTGGGGGTAGGTTTAGTGCTTGATAGATAGGTCATGTTATGTGTGTTTTGTAATGGTGGGAACACAGTGTGGAGGTTCAAGGGGGGTGCGGCAGCCTTGCCTGGCGCTTTCTTGGGAGGCAGCAGTCAATCAGGCCCCAGCTCCGTTCGATCCACTGCGGATTGTGTACTTTCCATGTAGAACGCCGTACACTTCAATGCCTCCTGCAGCAGTGACCCCTGGTACCTTAAATCCCGATGGTGGTCACTAACTGACAGGGCACTTACTGAACCACAACCCGTCACAGGTCAAAAGTTGTAGTAGTGACCGTTTACTCGGGGCTGTCTGAGACGTGTGGGAGGGGCTGTGTAGACGCGACTCGCAATCATTTCACGCAATGAGAGTAAGCATCAGATTGCGTGAAATGATTGCGAGTCGCGTCTACAAAACCCCTCCCACACGTCTCAGACAGCCCCGAGTAAACGGGGCTGTCCCCGGGGAGGAGGAGGAGGAGGAGGAGGAGGAGGAGGAGGAGGAGGTGTTTATAGTTTGGTGAGGTAGTATTGACTCTTTAAGTACTATTTTTCGTTTAAAGTTCCTTGCATGGCTGAGAACGAAGGAGCTTTAAATCGCACCGATTTATGGGTTATGATGTTTTTCTCACTACTACTACTGCTACTACTACTACTACTACCACTACCACTACCACTACTACTACTACTACTACTAATATTACTACTACTACTACCACCACCACTACTGCTACTACTACTGCTACTACTACTACTACTAAAACCACCACTACTGCTACTACTACTACTACTACTACTACAACTTCTTAAATAACAATATCAACAATGAAAACAATGATAATACGTAATGCCAATATGGATAGCAGTAATGCAAACAATGAAGATAATAATGATGACAATAAAAATCCAAATAAAAAAACATTATCAGAATCTACTAAGAACCGCAGCCACACACCTCTCTCTCTCTCTCTCTCTCTCTCTCTCTCTCTCTCTCTCTCTCTCTCTCTCTCTCTCTCACCCACTCATGTGACCAAGACGGCAAATCAACAACGCTAAATCTAATACAAAACTTCAAAGTCTACCAAAGTGAACAACACTCCACTGATTGACCGGACCCACCAAGGCTACGCTGTGACCCTTATTGAGTATTGAACAATGAACATTCTTATAGAAGTCAGTAAAGTATTTGAGAAAGAGGAAGGGAGGTTGAGAGAGAGGAAGGAAGGGACGAGGATGCGGTCAAAGGAAGAGAGGAAGGGATGAAGGGAGGGTCAATCTCTCTTCTTTTTTTTTTTCTCTCTCTCTCTCTCTCTCTCTCTCTCTCTCTCTCTCTCTCTCTCTCTCTCTCTCTCTCTCTCTCTCTCTTCTCTCTCTCTCTCTCTCTCTCTCTCTCTCTCTCTCTCTCTCTCTCTCTCTCTCTCTCTCTCTCTCTCTCTCTCTCTCTCTCTCTCTCTCTCCTTTCCTCTACTCTGGGTCCGGGTAACCAATTCTCGGATACATGTTTACTGAAGGGGAAAATTAGGTATACCACATTTACAGCAGCAGCAGCAGCAGTCTCTCACTTCCCCTCCCACGTCTTCCATTCTAATGCATGACACACACAAATATAAGGGAAATATAATAATACGTAATGAAAGTTAAGAATATATAACAGGGAAATGATATAATGTTAGCTAATTCGTACATAAGCAACTAATTAACTAATCAGATGCATATTTCTAAATTTTTGAACAGTTTTTACTATATTTCCGTATTTTTCTACAGAAAGTCAATGTTGCTGAACTGTGTAAAACACTTAACACTTAAATGAGCACAACCTTTTATATGGGAAATATAGTGTGTCTGTTTGTGTGTTTGTTATGCACAGCCACACGCTTTTGCCAATCAAGCTATAATTTTGCATAAAGGGAAACTCAACATTAGCGCTGCACACAGGCCATGTGGTGGTGCATCAGGAAGCGTGGTGGTTTTTATAAAAATTAAAGGAAAAAATATATCAGATTTGGGATTCGAACTCACGCCTTCATAGAGGACCATAGAGGATGATTTAGTTTATGATCATATTGACTTTATTTGTTTTACGTTCTAAAACGCCTGGGTCACGTTCATAGTGATTGTGTGTGTATCACGTGGCCAAGCGCAAAAAAAGTAAAATAGTAAAGTGTATCTCTTAAACCGTTCTTCTGTCAGATAAAAACTTCTCGACGATATCTTTTCTATAGGCCAATATAATGACGTGGTGTTTTTGTTACATATACCTGAATTTCAAGTATGTAATGAAATTTTCCAGTAGGCTGCCAGTAGAGCTGCATAGAGGCCTGCCGCTAAGGCCTGCCAGCTAGAGGGCCTGCCAGCTAGAGGGCCTGCCAGCTAGAGGGTCGCAACAAAATTGACAGATCGTTGGCAAACACTTTCTGCCATTTTTCTACCTAACTATTAGTCCAAAAGGAGAAATGCATCAATGCATAATTGCGATGCTAGATAAGTTATATCGTCTGTTGCTGTCCGTATTCCATAAATGCTATATTTTTTGAGAAAATATATGTTCTGTTGAAAAACAAATAAGCGTCATTATCATGCACGCATATATCAAGTGCATGCATTCCAAAATAATTATACTGCATCTTTATATAATTGGTCTTTGCCGTTTTAATATTTATCATTCTATACGTTTTTTGGTTGCGCCTCATAATTTTTGAGTTATTTAGAAAAACATGGTTTGTTATCAAAATTCCAAAGGGGTCCGTCCCCCCCCCCCCTGCATATTTTGAGAAAATAATTTCATACCTCAGATTCTCTTGAAAATTGTTCCATAAAGGCTTTCAGTCATGCTGAGGTTGAATATGGAGTCAGGTTTCTGATAACTACAATGGTAAACTATATTTTAACCTATAATATATAGCTTTATTAAACCCAAGGGAATAACCGTATACACAAATTGAATATATGAACTAAAAGTACATTCATTTAGGCCAATAACTGTATTGCAGATAATGATGCTGATGATGATTAGGTTAGGTTAGGATAATAGCAGTAGCAATAATGGTAATGATAATGATAATAACAATAAAAATAATATTAATTCATTATCATAATTTTTTTATTATAAGTATTATTATAACGTGAGTGCTAGATGTTACGTTGGGTGGGAGAGAGAGAGAGAGAGAGAGAGAGAGAGAGAGAGAGAGAGAGAGAGAGAGAGAGAGAGAGAGAGAGAGAGAGAGAGAGAGAGAGAGAGAGAGAGAGAGAGAGGAGAGAGAGAGAGAGAGAGAGAGAGAGAGAGAGAGAGAGAGGAGGGGGGGAATGGTAGGGGAGACCTCGGGTAACGGGGATAAGTTCTGGCAGTACCTCATAAAATATCGAAGTTACCTCGATACATACATACCAACAGAATAACTCTATTTAAACGATTTCTTTCTAGCATAACAAAACTCACACACACACACACACACACACACACACACACACACACACACACACACACACACGCACATACTCAACATGCTACACAGTTTATTTTGGCTCACAGTATCAGGAAGTTTTCTAATCCTTCGTCACGTCCTGAATGCCTTCCCTTCATTGCTAATTCCATTCCGCTTCCCTCCTTCCTTCCCTCTCTCTCTCTCTCCTTTCCGCTACCCTAGATGGTCCCCTTAGATGGATCTCCCGTCACTTAACTCGACACACAAGACCGGTACAGAGGGTTAAAAGACACCAATTTGTCCCCTCATTACACCAGTTTGTTGGGAAGACTCAATTTTCATGGCAAAACAATATTAATATATAGCAGAAAATATGAATTACTTTAAGGTTCAGCAAGTAATGGCAGCAGCAATCTTAAATATTTTCAGGCATAGCAAATACTTGAATTTTATTTGTTTGTATTTCTTGTTTTGGAGTATATCTGGGTTTGTCGTTCGTTAGTTATTGATGTGTTTGTATTTCTTGTTTTGGAGTACATCTGGGTTTGTCGTTAGTTAGTTATTGATATGTTTGTATTTCTTGTTTTGGAGTACATCTGGGTTTGTCGTTCGTTAGATATTGATATGTTTGTATTTCTTGTTTTGGAGTACATCTGGGTTTGTCGTTCGTTAGATATTGATATGTTTGTATTTCCTGTTTTGGAGTAATTGGTTGTCGTTCGTTAGTTATTGATATGTTATGTATTTCTTGGTTTGGAGTATATTTGGGTTTGTCGTTCGTTAGTTATTGATATGTTTGTATTTCTTGTTTTGGAGTATATCTGGGTTTGTCGTTCGTTAGTTATTGATATGTTTGTATTTCTTGGTTTGGAGTATATCTGGGTTTGTCGTTCGTTAGTTATTGATATGTTTGTATTTCTTGGTTTGGAGTATATCTGGGTTTGTCGTTCGTTAGTTATTGATATGTTTGTATTTCTTGTTTTGGAGTACATCTGGGTTTGTCGTTCGTTAAATATTGATATGTTTGTATTTCTTGTTTTGGAGTATATCTGGGTTTGTCGTTCGTTAGTTATTGATATGTGGACAAAATTAATGGAAGAAATTGAGTTGTGTTGGTTCCTATTGGTAAAACGTAAAGCTTGTGATGCACTATATCCTTTTTTTCGTGTCTTTAGTGACCTTCTAGTAATCTTCTTTTTTCAGTGACAATATTTTTTTCTGTTTGCAGTGACGCATTACTTTTTCTTCTGTGTCTTCTGTCTTTGTCTTCAGTGACTTAATACTCTTTTCTATCTTCAGTGACGCATCAATCGTTTCTGTCTTCATTGCTATACAATAATCTGTGTGTTGTCAGCCGCTACTTCCACTACCGAGTCTTATATACATCCAACTACATTATCGA
>JACEEZ010011351.1:40000-42500 GCA_016584305.1 Chionoecetes opilio
TTTAGCAGCCTATTCTATATAGCCAGCAGGTGTGTTATAGTAGGCTAAGGTTAGGGTATAAGTACATGTGGGAGGTAGCTGGCAGTGACAACATCTATATGAAAAAAGGTAACCTGTGTAAAACAGAAGAGAAGCACACACTCCGCCATTATGTAATGGAATGTCAAGAATTGATCTTTTTTAGAGGCAGCTGTGCCAATGCCTCCTATGCTGGGCTGCTGCACTATTATCTACAACCATGTAACCTTATCCAAGTCAAAAACAGTCACCTAAACTTTGCCAATCTATCTTCTTCTATATTAATAAAAGCGAAAGTGTGTCTGTCTGTGTGTGTGTGTGTGTGTGTGTGTGTGTGTGTGTGTGGTATAGGTTCCGCCCCCCGTGGCGCAAACACCTCATATGGCACATTTTTGGAATCAGGTTGACCAGGGGAAGGTCATAAGCCCACTTATGAGATGATCCGATCACTTTTTTTTTTCTTTTTTTTAGCAGCCTATTAGCGAGAATTGTGAAAACAAAAGTAGGTTGCGAGAATTGAGGAAGCCTTGATGTAGGGTGATGGGTAATGGGTGAGTGAATGGGTGGGTGATGGGTAATGGGTGTGGGGTGATGGGTAGTGAATGGGTGGGGGGTGATGGGTTGGGGGTGATGGGTGATGGGTGAGGGAATAGGTGGGGGGTGATGGGTAATCTATAATAATATATGCAAGAGTGTGTCTCTCTGTCTGTCTGTGTGTGTGTGTGTGTGTGTGTGTGTGTGTGTGTATGTGTGTGTGTGTGTGTGTGTGTGTGTGTGTGTGTCTGGTATAGGTTCCGCCCCCCGTGGCGCAATCAACTCTTATGGCACATTTTTGGAACCGGGTTGACCAGGGGAAGGTTTTAAGCCCAATTATGAGATGATCCGATCTCTTTTTTTTTTTTTTTTTTAGCAGCCTATTAGCGATAATTGTGAAAAAAAAAGTGGGTTGCGAGAATTGAGGAAACCTTGATGTAGGGTGATGGGTAATGGGTGAGTGAATGGGTGGGGTGATGGGTAATGGGTGTGGGGTGATGGGTGAGTGAATGGGTGGGGGTGATGGGTGATGGGTGAGGGAATAGGTGGGGGGTGATGGGTAATGGTAAATATAAGCGAAAGTGTGTCTGTCTGTGTGTGTGTGTGTGTGTGTGTCTGGTATAGGTTCCGCTCCCCGTGGCGCAATCACCTCATATGGCACATTTTTGGAACCGGGTTGACCAGGGGAAGGTTTTAAGCCCAATTATGAGATGATCCGATCACTTTTTTTTTTTTTTTTAGCAGCCTATTAGCGATAATTGTGAAAAAAAAGTGGGTTGCGAGAATTGAGGAAACCTTGATGTAGGGTGATGGGTAATGGGTGAGTGAATGGGTGGGGTGATGGGTAATGGGTGTGGGGTGATGGGTGAGTGAATGGGTGGGGGGTGATGGGTTGGGGATGATGGGTGATGGGTGAGGGAATAGGTGGGGGGTGATGGGTAATGGGTGAGTGAATGGGTGGGGGGTGATGGGTAATGGGTGAGTGAATGGGTGGGGGGTGATGGGTAATGGGTGAGTGAATGGGTGGGGGGAATACATACATTTCTACATCCGTGATTTCAGGAAAGTTAGAAGGGGCTATCTGGAGAGTCCGTGTTTGGTGGGCCGAAGGCCCACCAAACACAGGTGGTGGGCCAAAGGCCCACCACTAATAGCCCTCCGCAGGAGCTAGCCAAAAAGTCCGCCCGGAGGGCGGCTTTGCGGCTAGTGAACTATAATTTGACACGCTCAGCAATATCATTAAATAATTTAACTTCCAACGCAAGCAAGTATTGAAGGAGTTGAAGCAAATGGATTATGTGAAGAAAAAAAATTCTCTCTCTCTCTCTCTCTCTCTCTCTCTCTCTCTCTCTCTCTCTCTCTCTCTCTCTCTCTCTCTCTCTCTCTCTCTCTCTCTCTCTCCTCGGTAAAATCCTAACACTCATGAATAAGTTATCTCTATTTCTACGGATAATTCGTGGCTTAATGAGACCTTCATATTCAAATAGAATCATGTTGTTATTGAGGCGTCAAGGCTGTCATGCAAGCCTGTCAGCGCGGATTTCAGATTCACGGTTGCATTTCACGGGTGAATGTTTTTTTTATATGGCATTACATTTTATGAATAATGAATGTATGGATTAAAGGAATCAATAATTAGTTAATAGATCACATGGATTTCAATATCATAGAGATTTCACTTATTCACACACACACACACACACACACACACACACACACACACACACACACACGCACACACACACGCACACGCACACGCACACGCACACGCATACGCACACGCACACGCACACACACGCACACGCACACGCACACACACACACACACTGTAAGTACTATGTAGTCTAGTGGTTAGCATGCTCAGTTCAGAATCGAGAAATCCCGGGTTCGATCCCCGGGCGGAGAGGAGAAAAATGGGCGGTCTTCTTAAAACCCGAGCCCCTGTTCA
>JACEEZ010011351.1:55000-57500 GCA_016584305.1 Chionoecetes opilio
TATATACTTTTTTGGGGCATGATTTTTTTTTTTTTTTTTTTTTTTGCCTATAATTTTTTCAAAACTTGTATATGATAGAATAAGCTTGTCCATATGTTAATTGGGGGTTTCAGGTCAGACTGCTGAAAATTGAAAACAAATCGGTTTAATAAAAATTTTGAATTACTATTTTTCAAAAACTAAGCTTCATTGGGGATTGCAAATTGTTGCATTTAGACGGCATTAGTGTGAACTTTATTCAATTAGTGCCCGGTATGGGTATATCAAAAAGTATGAGAGCGGCAACTCCTACAATTTGTATCTATTTTACACTTTGTTACCCTCTATCTCAGTTAATTATTGACGGAGAGTGTTCATTTTTACTGGGAATATCATTGACATTATCCACTATATATGTGCAAAGAATGAGCTCTGAGTGGGCCTTAGTTTGATTTTTTTTTTTTTTTTTCTTCTTATGTTGCAATTTTATGCTCGTCCCATTCACGCACCAAGAATGATAGAGACTTGAGTTACGGTATACTTTTAGAAAGTAATGGCATCTACCTCCAAATTACAACGTTTGAGGAATTCAATGAAAAATATGCTCTCTATAATTGTTCAAAAATGAGCTTAAAATAACTTTTTTGAAGATTTTCAGTCTTTCCGTTTCAAAAGGGAGGTTCATTCAGGCATGCAATTCACTCTATATTGTGTAGAATCTAATGCTGCTTGCTATTTGAGTGCCAAAATAAAAAATCTCTATTTTCTTGCAAATACTTAAAATATTTTGGGGGGGATATACCACTGCAATTATTACCCATATTTAAGCCAATAACACTCAAAGAATAATTAAGATACGGCAATGAAATTCCGTTCTCTATCGCACTATACTACTGTCTAGAAGCTGTATAAGTTTCATATATATATAGAGTTAAAATTGTTAAAATTACAATGCTACAAATATGTACTTTTACATGGAAGAACTCATGCAAAGGTACCTTTTACGGCACTATTTTTCCAATTCTAAGCTTCATTGAGAAACAGTATATATTTCTTATAGATCATAGATAAACTATGTTGGCTGAAATAGTGCACGAATGATGTCAGTTTAATAATAAGAATTTTGAATGGGGCAAAAATAAATGTTTTCTACAAATTTAATCACCCATATTTTTCTTGTTTATTATAAAAAACAGATACTATTGGGTGGCTGGGCTTATTACTGTCCCCATTATAGAGATTAAAAAGAAAAATGAAATGCAAGGATTTTGAACATTTGTGAAAACAATTATCGAAAGGCCATTTTTAAGCTTTTGTAACACAACCATAAAATTCATTTAATAATAATCTATCTATTTTATACGTACAATTATATGCATTCTAAAAAATAGATATTCAATTTTGTATTCAGGGAAAATATTCATGAAATAAAAGCCTTGACTTATTGGCGCAGGCAACAATTGAATAGAGTATTTTTGGGGGATAAAATGGACTGCAATTATTACCGCTATTTAAGTCACTAAGACTCCAAGACTAATAAAGATAAAGCAATGAAATCTTATCTCCAATCACACTATACTCTTGTCTATATGCTGTTACATTTTCATGTAAATATACTAAATACTGTTAAGATTATAATGCTCTAAATATGGACTTTTTCACGGAACAAATCATGCAAAGGCACATTTTGAAGCACTATTATTCCAAAACTAAGCTTCATTGAGAAACGGTATATATTCTTTATAGATGATATAGAAACTATCTCTATTGAAATTGTGCGCGAATGGTGTCAGTTCAAAGAAAAAGAATTTTGTAGGTGACACAATACTTTTTTTCGTCATATTTAATCACTCATATCTTTTTTGTTTATTAACATTAAAAGTTTACGTTGAGTGTCTGGGCTTAGAACGGCCGTTAGTGTATACTCTAAAAAGATAAACGAAATCCAACGATTTTGAAAAAATAAATCAAAAGGTCATGTTTAAGCTCTTGTAACACAATCATAAAATTCATTTAGCAATAATCTACCTATTCCATAGGTGTAACATTATGCATTCTACAGAATCCAACATTCAATTTTGTATTCAAGGAAAATGTGAATGAGATATCAGCCTTGAGTTATTGCCGCAGGCACAATTAGAAGACAAAAAATACTACTCTTTGAAAGGCTCTATCTCTGAAACCCAAAATGGTAGAAAGAGTCACAAGGTGTCATTTAAGCCGGAATAGGTCATTCCTTATATGATTAGAGCCATTCATATTTTTGTCGTTAACGCAATAGGACTTCCCTCACAACATATCCGAAAATCAGCCTAATCTAAAAAACTGAAGTCACTCAAACACACTTGTGAAAGTTTGGCGATTACTTGTCAATATTTTAAGTCATAAGAGGGGTAAGACTATACAATGTCTCGAAGATCTTTTTCTTGACAAGATGTCGCTGGACTTCAATTACACATCATTTTTAATAGCATTTCCACACTTAGGAAAAAGTTTAAAATATTTATTTAAATGCTCCAAT
>JACEEZ010011351.1:62500-92500 GCA_016584305.1 Chionoecetes opilio
GCGTGTGAGTATAGGAAGTTTTTTTTTGTGTAAAGTTACAAGTTGTTTATTGAAATGGTAGTTCTTTGTTTTTGTATGTTCGGTGATGCTGTGCGTGAGGTGCCCCGTTGATTTTTTCAGGTTATTTTTTTAATGATTACGTATTAGTCTGACATGTAGTTCAGTAGTTAGCGGGTCTAACTATAAATGAAGTTTTTAGTTTCGAGTCCTGTGAGGGGAGAATTGCACTTATTATGTTTTCACCCCAATCTGTCTGTCTGTTTGTTTATTTGTTTGTTTGTTTGTTAGTGTACAGGATTTCTCGAAAAGTTACGAATAGATTTGGACCAAACTTGGTATACCAAATCTATTTGGTATAAGGAAGAACTTAATTCATTTTGGATGAAATCGAATCACAAATGTTGCCATGGCAACCAATTAATGAAATATTCGGGCGGAAGTATGCGCTCTACTGAGTGCCCCCCCCCCCCCCTAGTTTGTACCTGTATAGCTGTTAGCACTTATAGCTATCAGGGGGTATTTCTACTTCGTCTTTCTTTCTCATTAGTTTGTATCACTAATATCCATATTTTGTTAGTCCCGCGTGATGTAGAGTGCGAGTAACATGAGTATCAGAGGTATTGCAGCACGTAGGGGCGATCTAAGAGGCTACGCTCCGGGAGCTGCGGGCTACGGTAACTGTTGTAATGTACTCGTATTGTAGTGTACATTACTAGAGGCAGAAAACCATAGTGTTGTATTTAATGGTAGACACTAACATGGTAGGGCTTAGCTAGGATGAGTCACAAAACCTTGATAGTTCAAAACCTGACGCGCTATGACCTTCCTTTCTCGCATTACTATTATTTATTTTTATTTTTTACGCACGAGTGGTTATCATCGCACAATACAAACTCGGTCTTGTGCTCAAATACGTATACAACATATGCGTTAAATGGACCATGTAACAAAAAAAACTATTTAATGTAAAAATAATATATATATAGACAAATATACTTTGCAATATTCTTTTTTTGTAATGATTGAACCATGTAATCTTTAAACATCAGTGCATCGCATGATTAAGCTTGTGTTTGTCTCTCTATGTTTGTCTCTGTCTCTCTTTGTTTGTCTCTGTCTCTCTGTGTTTGTCTCTGTCTCTCTGTGTTTGTCTCTGTCTCTCTGTGTTTGTCTCTGTCTCTCTTTGTTTGTCTCTGTCTCTCTGTGTTTGTCTCTGTCTCTCTTTGTTTGTCTCTGTCTCTCTGTGTTTGTCTCTGTCTCTCTGTGTTTGTCTCTGTCTCTCTGTGTTTGTCCTCTGTCTCTCTGTTGTCTTGTTCTCTGTCTCTTCTCTCTGTTTTGTCTCTGTCTCTCTGTGTCTTGTCTCTGTTGTCTTCTCTCTTTGTTTGTCTCTGTCTCTCTTTGTTTGTCTCTGTCTCTCTTGTGTTTTTGTTTTTTTTTTGTCTCTGTCTCTCTGTGTTTGTCTCTGTCTCTCTTTGTTTGTCTCTGTCTCTCTTTGTTTTTTCTGTCTCTCTGTTGTTTGTCTCTGTCTCTCTCTGTGTTTGTTTGTTTTCTGTCCTTTTTCTGTGTTTGTCTCTGTCTCTCTGTGTTTGTCTGTCTCTCTTTGTTTGTCCTCTGTCTCTCTTGTGTTTGTCTCTGTCGCTCTGCGTTTGTCTCTGTCTCTCTTGTTTGTCTCTGTCTCTCTGGTTTGTCTCTGTCTCTCTGTGTTTGTCTCTGTCTCTCTGTGTTTGTCTCTGTCTCTCTGTGTTTGTCTTGTCTCTCTGTGTTTGTCTCTGTCTCTCTTTGTTTGTCTGTCTCTCTGTGTTTGTCTCTGTCTCTCTGTGTTTGTCTCTGTCTCTCTGTGTTTGTCTCTGTCTCTCTGTGTTTGTTCTGTCTCTCTGTGTTTGTCTCTGTCTCTCTGTGTTTGTCTCTGTCTCTCTTTGTTTGTCTCTGTCTCTCTGCGTTGTCTCTGTCTCTCTTTGTTGTCTCTGTCTTCTTGTTTGTCTCTGTCTCTCTGTGTTTGTCTCTGTCTCTCTGTGTTTGTCTCTGTCTCTCTGTGTTTGTCTCTGTCTCTCTGTGTTTGTCTCTGTCTCTCTGCGTTTGTCTCTGTCTCTCTTTGTTAGTCTCTAGTCTTTCTTTGTTTGTCTCTGTCTCTCTGTGTTTGTCTCTGTCTCTCTGTGTTTGTCTCTGTCTCTCTGTGTTTGTCTCTGTCTCTCTGTGTTTGTCTCTGTCTCTCTGTGTTTGTCTCTGTCTCTCTGTGTTTGTCTCTGTCTCTCTTTGTTTGTCTCTGTCTCTCTTTGTTTGTCTCTGTCTCTCTGCGTTTGTCTCTGTCTCTCTGTGTTTGTCTCTGTCTCTCTGTGTTTGTCTCTGTCTCTCTGTGTTTGTCTCTGTCTCTCTGTGTTTGTCTCTGTCTCTCTTTGTTAGTCTCTAGTCTCTCTTTGTTTGTCTCTGTCTCCCTTTGTTTGTATGTCTCTCCTCGACAGGGATTGCACTAAGCTTCCTCCCTTTCTCTTCCTCAAGACACAAGGAGACAAACCACGGCGGCAAAGCATATATGGACAACACTAATCCCCTCTGACAGCAACACTACCACTTCCAATATGTATCAACAAACTGCTATGGTCGTCTCAACATTCATTACTTTCTAACTCGTTTTCTTCTAGTCTTTATTCTTCTCGTATTCTGTTTACCAGCTTATTCACCGCTGTGCCAAATATGCAATACATAAGATAACAAGTTTCCGTTCCCGCGCGTCTGTTATCCCCATTAACCTGTCTTTGAAATGTCTGATGCAGCTATTGAGACTTTCCTTCCTAATTCTGACTCGCCCGCACCCCATCCCACTCCCTGCAGTGTTCGAGGCTTCAAAGGGGAGAGGGAGGGAATCAAAGCGGCCTGGTTGTGGATGTTTAAAGGATCTCCACAATGAGGGGCTGAAATTCTCCTTCTTGGTTCACCTGAGCTGCAATTCTCAGAAATCTTTAGGAGGTGAAAAATATGATAACTGATTTATTGAGTTTGTTTTTTCCTTTTTTTATTAGAAGGTATCGCTTAAAGATCAGCTTGTTTACGAAAGAACATCATATACGTAGTTATATATTTTCAACTCTTTTAAAATATTTATAGTTTGTGAAGTGGCAGAGTTTCCCTTTAAGCCTTTAAGGACTCGAAAAAATGTTACGTGTTTGTCTTTCTCGATATATGTAGAAAATCCTACGTGTGCTCTACTTCAGATATAATTAAAGATCAACATAGGGAAGACCTTATCCGCTAGAATCATATGGTTTTGAGTGACTGTATCATCGTTTCAGCTTAAGTATATAATCTGTATTTTATAAGGTAGGAGTCACTTCGTAATATTGAATTGCTCCTTCGTTTATTTCTAATCCTTGTCTTTCATGTTCCTCCTCATATCCCTTAACATCCGACTTACTATTGTTTATTACTACTATTTTTTTCTTTTTACTCTTGACTTTGTTGATCTTTTCTTCTTTCTTTCTTATCGTTGCTCCTTCGTTTTTTTCTCTAATCCTTGTCTTTCATTTTCCTTCGCATATTCTTTACCCTCCAAATTAATATTGTTTAGTATTTTTTCCTTTTTACTATTTGTTTCTCTTTTCTTCCTGAGCCGCTATAGTTCTTTCTTCCCTCCTCCGCTATCCACGTATCCCACCACAGATAATACATCAGAAACTATTCCATCCGTTCAACAAAATCCGTGTTGAACAAAATATTCGGATCTTCTTCAATATTGGCAAACTCTGCAGCACATTGTTTGACTTTTCCCTCACGACGCACAATACTAACTTTCCAAAAAGAAGCAGGAAACATCAACACGCCTCCACAA
Source organism: Chionoecetes opilio (assembly GCA_016584305.1). Taxonomy (NCBI): domain Eukaryota; kingdom Metazoa; phylum Arthropoda; class Malacostraca; order Decapoda; family Majidae; genus Chionoecetes; species Chionoecetes opilio. Next base: position 66,324 of record JACEEZ010011351.1, read on the forward strand.
CATATAAGTTTTACTGTCTGAACCACCTGGCTTTCTGGTTTATGGAACAACACTTTACTGCCATTTACTTTCCTGGTTTTCCTTTGTCTCTCTGAACCATTTACCTGAAACAAACACTAGATAGAAGTATAATAAATAGCTATCAACATATTCAAAGCCAATAACTCAGTGTGAAACGAATTATCGGGTTAAAAAAAGTTCATCGAATTTAGACACTATAAAATATATTCCTAATTGATTTCATACATGGTTAGAATCATCAATGTTTGTCAGCATATCGTAATTATAAACACAAGCTGCATAACAACGGACACAAAATACGCAGTGACTCAATCAGTATCAACGAGAAAGAGAGAGAAGCTTCGGGCAGAATTTTGCCAACTCGAGAACGTATGTGTTTTTAGACTTGAGGGAAAGAACCACGAAAAATTTCAGTGTCTTTTCCTTTTATTACTTCCTCCTCCTCCTTTTATTACCACCTCCTCCTCCTCCTCCTCCTCCTCCTCCTCCTCCTCCTCTTCCTCTTCCTCTTCCTCCTCCTCCTCTACCTCCTCATTCTTTTCCTCCACCTCCTCCTCCTCCTCCTTCGTCTTCCTCCTCCTCCTCCTCCTCCTCCTCCTCCTCCTCCTCCTCCTCCTCCTCCTCCTCCTCCTCCTCCTCCTCCTCCTTTCTCCTTCTCTTCCTTCTTCTCCTCCACCTCCTCCTCCTCCTTCTCCTACTCCTCCTTCGTCCTCTTCTCTCCTCTTTCTTCTCTTCTCCTACTCTCCTCCTCCTCATTCGTCTTCCTCAGTCTCCTCCTCCTCCTCCTCCTCCTCCTCCCGCTTTCTTCTCCTGCCTCTGTTTTTATGGTGCAACAAAAAAAATGGAGTCATTAAAAAAAGTTGGAACATAATCTCTCTTGGATATTGAGAGAGAGAGAGAGAAGAGAGAGAGAGAGAGAGAGAGAGAGAGAGAGAGAGAGAGAAGGAGAGAGAGAGAGAGAGAGGAGAGAGAGGGGGAGGGAGGGGGAGAGAGAGAGAGGAGAGAGAGAGAGAGAGAGAGAGAGAGAGGAGAGAGGCGAGAGAGAGAGAGAGAGAGAGAGGGGAGAGAGAGAGAGGGGAGAGAGGAGAGAGAGAGAGAGAGAGAGAGAGAGAGAGAGAGAGAGAGGAGGAGAGAGAGAGAGAGGAGAGAGAGAGAGAGGAGAGAGAGAGGAGAGAGAGGAGAGAGAGAGATCATTCATCTATAATAATACAAGCGAAAGTGTGTGTGTATGTCTGTGTGTGTGTGTGTGTGTGTGTATGCTATAGGTTCCGCCCCCCGTGGCGCAATCCCATCATATGGCACATTTTTGGAACCGGGTCGAGCAGGGGAAGGTTTTAAGCCCAATTATGAGATGATCCGATCACTTTTTTTTTTTTGCAGCCTATTAGCGAGAATTGTGAAAAAAAAAGTGGGTTGCGAGAATTGAGGAAACCTTGATGTAGGGTGATGGGTAATGGGTGAGTGAATGGGTGGGGTAATGGGTAATGGGTGTGGGGTGATGGGTGAGTGAATGGGTGGGGGGTGATGGGTTGGGGGTGATGGGTGAGGGAATAGGTGTGTGGTGATGGGTAATGGGTGAGTGAATGGGTGTGTGGTGATGGGTAATGGGTGAGTGAATGGGTGGGGGGTGATGGGTAATGGGTGAGTGAATGGGTGGGGGGTGATTGGTAATGGGTGAGTGAATGGGTTGGGGGGGATGTGATTTCAGGAAAGTTAGAAGGGGCTATCTGGAGAGTCTGTGTTTGGTGGGCCGAAGGCCCACCAAACACAGGTGGTGGGCCTTCGGCCCACTAATAGCCCTCCGCAGGAGCTAGCCAAAAAGTCCGCCCGGAGGGCGGCTTTGCGGCTAGTGATTCATATTTGGCGCATCACATTGCTTCATAAACCACGAACGTCTATGAAGCACAACTCATATAAAAACAACTAAAGCAAGAAGGTTTTTTAGTGGTAGACTAGAATTAAGGACAAAATAAGGAAGATGGAAGAAAGCGACGAGAAAAGAAAGAAAAAAAAGAGGAGAGAGAAAGGAAGAATTACGTGGAGTTGCATAAAAGACACAGACCATATTTCAGAACCCAAATAAGCTGGTTTGTGTTTAACCTTTAGTTTTTTGTGTTTGTGTTTGAGTTTGTGTTAGGAAATGTAATAAATATCAACACAAGAAAGACACAGAGACTAAGATGAAGGGAAAGAATGGGCGAAGAGTAAAAAAAATAAAGGTAAAAAAGAAAAGACAGTGCTGAAAAGTGTGAATGGAAGACACGAAAAAAGATTCAGGAGGAAAGATGGATGTTATAAATTAGCATATAAATGACCAAACTGCCCATTATTTATGTTATTTTAGGATCAAACTAATGTTGCTAAGTATTAAAGAGTATTTGGAATGAGGCAGGTAAGAGTATCAGGTAACAGGTGATTTATTTATTAAGCCCAGGTATTATGAGCTCGTTTTTCTTTTTATTATTCTCGTTTTGTGCATCATAGGGCGGGGAAAAAAAAGTTAGAAAAAGACTCCTTATTACTTACCAGTTTACTTACCAGTTCCCGGATGACAGAAGATGGAAGAGGCAGTATGGTAGATTTGAGCGTGTTTTTGTCTGCTAATTTATACATCATAGAGGACTGATCTAGAGCAGAAGGAAAAAAAGTTACGAAAAGTCTGCTTGTTGTCTGTTCCCATATCATAGAAGATGCAAAACGAGGGAATATTAGAAAATTGATCATGAAAAATTCTTTGTCTGCTAATGAATTCCATCCCCATCACACTGTCATGGAAACATTACACTCTCAGAAATAAGGGGTATATTAAGGGTAGAATTGTTACATTGCACCATCACTACCCTTTTGAAACCCTATGTCCAGGCTGGAGGGTAGATGCTGCCGATTATACCCTTCATCTACCCTTTATCTACCCTTTTTAGACGAGAGGGTTGCAAAAGGGTATATTTGCGTCGATCCGAAAGGGTATATTTGTGAGGGTAGAAAAAGGGTAGCAGTATTTCATCACTACAAATACCCTTTTTCTACCCTTTTCCTACCCTTTTTTTCTAAGAGTGTACATGCAAACTGTAGACGCATGTAAAGGGAGGATGTTTCTAACGCATTGTGCCCTTTGTAATGGATGGCTCAGCACTGCCTCAAATACACGAACACTGACAAAATATTGTTTGAGAAATTGGAAATGTGTCCGAAAGTACGTTTTTGCTCTGGCTGCTTGTTCTTTCTTATATGCAAATTTGTTAATACGTACATAACATGTTTAGAACCAAACTGCGAACGGGTCAACAAACTGGGAGGATTTTTGTTGTTGTTGTTGAAGTGTAGAATATTTTTATTTTTTACAACAAAGGGGACTTGGCTAATACATACAAAAAGTTATATAAAACCCTTGTATTGCTAGGCCCCGTAGAGATGATGGGGCAAGGTGTAAAAATGGGGCGAGTAACCAATATAGTTTTATAGTTACCATCTTTTACCTTGACAATAAGAAGTGACTGAATTATTATGGACAACAATGGTACAAGAGGAAACACACTGGATATGACGCACTGCAGACCACTAGGAAGATAACATGACACGGAGGACACACAAGGCTATAAACGTAACATTAATTTATTTTAACATGAGAAAATAAATGAAACAATGAATAAATAAACACTTAAATTTTTCCTTTTGCCCTTCTACCTGCCTACCGTAGATAACAGTGAAGTCGCCACCTGCAGTGAAGTCGCCAGGCGCCAAATATTATGAATTATAGCATCACTACTGATTTTTATGTGCCACTGAAGATGTTACACAGTAGTTTATGTCATGACTATAATCTACCCTGTTTCAGCGTTGTTTTATGCTTTATATCTGCAAATATAACTGTTGCGCATTTTGCTTCTCACGTTTTTCTTCGCGCGATGACAGACAGTAAACAGTAGCTTTTTGGGTGACAGGACACAGACTTGCCAGATCTTTCAAACTTCAATAGAACTTATTTTCACGTTGGCAGAGGAATTTTTATATATCCAAGCATCTTCCGCAGCTAATATATATAGAGACTTGGTTTACTTTACCTCTAATTTCCCTGAATTCCCCAGAGTGGCGACTCAACTGTTGGGTTAAAATACTAGGTGGCGACTTTACTGTAGTAGGTATAGTGAGGTCGCCACACGGTTTAATTTTTGTCATTTGTTCATTTATAGCCCTAATATGACACAGATGAAGACACAAAATGACACAGACTTTCCAGATAGACCCTTCTAACTTTCCTGAAATCATGGCTGTACAAATGTAAGTATTAACGCCACCACACGTCTGTACATAACAAAGAAACGTAGAACTGGCGACTTCACTGTTATCTACGGTAGCCCCCTACCACCTTCTTCCCTCCCCCCACTACCTGCCTTCCCTTCCTCCTCCTACCTATTCTCCATTCAGTTTTCTCTCCCTCATATATACTTAAGTTACTCATTTCATCCTCCGTTTTCTTTCCCTCTCCCTCCACATGCGTTCCTCATCCCATTTCCCGTTTTCTCTTCCTCCCCCTACACACTTAAGTTCCTCACCTTATGTATGTATGTACAAAGCACCACTTTATGTTCTCCTCCACACACTAACGCTGCGGCTCTTTCACTCACAGTACACTCACTACCTGCCTCCACTCTTAAACACACTAAATACACAACACCGCTAAACACATAAGTAATATCCTTCCTACCATCTCTCTTTCACGCTATAATGGAAAGAAAGAAAAAAAGTACAGCTTACAATTTTTTCTTTGTCTTTACTCGTCCTCTTTTTAGGTAGCCTGTTTCCCTTGTTCCTCTTCCTTAATTTCCTTATCTTGCCTATAACCAGAAAATATAGACGATAAACTACATGAGGCCTAAGATTACCCCTGGTTATTTGTTTTTAAAGCTAAACAGCCAATACATATTCTTGCTACATTGCTACATAAGGGGAGGGCCATCCAAAGCCCATGTTTGTATAGGGACGCATCATTTAAAGTAATCGTCCAGACCCATTTTTTTTTGCGTAAGTATGTCAAATATCATCTACAAACCCCATATCGTCCACTTTGCTCCACTTGACTGGGGCAGCAATCAAAGATGGAGTGGAAATCATATAGAGAGTTTCTGTTATTTGTCTAGGTCACTTGAAAACAGTCATAAAATCAACTTAGATCTCAGAGTCCTGTGTTTACCTCTTTCCTATACAACAATAATCCCTCAGCTACCGCGTCCCTAGAGAGAGAGAGAGAGGAGAGAGAGAGGAGAGAGAGAGAGAGGAGAGAGAGAGAGAGAGAGAGAGAGAGAGAGAGAGAGTCAATCAGCAAGGCTCATGTTGACTTGGCTGCTGCTTCAATTGTGCTGGCGAGTATCTGGAAGCCCCAACAAACATATATTCTCTCTCTCTCTCTCTCTCTCTCTCTCTCTCTCTCTCTCTTCTCTCTCTCTCTCCTCTCTCTCTCTCTAGGGACGCGGTAGCTGAGGGATTATTGTTGTATAGGAAAGAGGTAAACACAGGACTCTGAGATCTAAGTTGATTTTATGACTGTTTTCAAGTGACCTAGACAAATAACAGAAACTCTTCTCTCTTCATCCTTTCAAGATTTTGACTTATCTTTTTTTCATTTATATTTCTTCTTCTAAACTTTTACCACTTTCATCTACCCTTTCCTCTTGACTCGCCGCTCATCTCTCCTGCCTTCCTGCCTTCCCCTTCTTTCATGAACCTTTTCCTTCACATGCCGATTGCAAACAAAGACTTCTCCAGCATCTTTTTTTTTTATATATATACTTTATTCGCAAAATTCTGGGAGCCAATAGTCCTTTTTATACGCCTAAGAATTAAGTGAATAAGTAATAAGATAAAAATTCATTAATAGCGTTCCCAGTGTACGGAAATGGGGTGCACGAGTTTGAATATTACTTTGCATTTTTGAGACAAAGTTGGTAATTCGCGTCGATTTTACCACAGTCTTGTTAATTAACCTTAAGGCCTCGCTGCATCGTATTATAAGTTAAAGGAAGGAAGGAGATGATATTTTAGTCGTTCATTGTGGTTCAGAAAGCATCGAAGCCTCTGAGTTCGAAGAGAGAGCAGTTCATAAAGAGTTGGAAGCCTCTGAGCACTCTAGTGACACGCAACGATACTTAACCCCGTGAGGCCCATAACGTAATTGCCATTGTAATTTGGCTGCCATTAGACAATTTTAAGGAATATAAACAATATTTTAATAGATATGACCTGTTTAGTATCCTTATCCACTAGTTAATATGGTGTATTAAGTTATTTTTCGTGATTTTATGGCTAACAACAGACGATTTTATATAGCCAAGGAAAGATCTGGGCGTGAAGGGGTTAATGTCTGCCACGTACTCAGTCATCAAAAGAAAAAGTTAACAGTATGGAAATGTTTGGTTCTTGACACAACGGAAAATGGGAAAAGTTTTAACGGTAACTCATGAATACTGAGATCGTAGGGACGCTTCTCGAGTGGAAACTAAAGATACGAGGCGACACGCTATTTAGTTTCCCTCAAACGACGGACTTCATGTCGACAAGATTCGCGGAAGGAAGGAAATTTAACGAACACGTCGACTTAATCCAAATAATTAACCCAATCAATCTTCCTTCTTTAAGAGAGAGAGAGAGAGAGAGAGAGAGAGAGAGAGAGAGAGAGAGAGAGAGAGAGAGAGAGAGCGACCGAGAGAGAGAGAGAGAGAGGAAAGGAAAGGCTTGTTAACGTCTCCCGCCACCAAGTAACAAGTTTCGAAATCCGCTTGTGTCCTCGTTAACAGGGTAAGTCTTGTTTTTCGCGCCTCCCACACAAGCTGAAGGTAATGATGTGAATTAATTACAGTCTTAAAGTGTTTTAATTAAGTGAATTAATTACAGTCTTAAAGTGAGGCCGCCTCCGTACAGCATTATATCGCTCATGCGGGGACGAAGCACCTTAAGAAAAATAATACTTTCCCGGAATTTCCTCTGAATCATAGAGGTAAATAAACTGCGAATGGTTTTTTTTCGTTCCCTTATCCTACCTCGAGTCTATTCTTATCACACAACACACACACACACACACACACACATACACACACACACACATACACACACACATACACAAAACACTTATCAAATGATGCACATAAAACCTAATCCCAGGCGTTCGTTGGTTCGTTATGAGTCACTGAAACTGCCTCGAACCACTAGATGAAACACTTACCCCCCCCCCCGTCGTGATAGCAGGCTCTCTACAACACAATAACACATACATACCACATACACACACACAATAACACACAATAACACACACACACACACAATAACACACACACACAATAACACACACACACAATAACACACACACACACACACACCGAAACACATACACACGTATTTCACAAGCACCTGCACATATAAACAAGCACATATAAACGTGTACTTAGAGATTATATTCAAGCTAAACCAATGACCATTACTCTCCATGCAGTTTATAACGAGGTGGCGGAGAGTATGAAGCGTCCCTGCTCTTTAATTAAACACACACAGGGTAACCAGATACACGCGAAATACTCCCTCTAATACGGTCAGTGATGTAATAAGAACTCCATAAACTACATATGCTGACAAAAAGGGTTCATAATGATGGTAAGGATATTTCAGGTCACTTACGATGCATGTTGTTCCCTTCAGTAGCCTCTCCCGGCACGTGAAGTCCTGCTGAAGTCCTGAAGCTGAATCGCTGAACGAGAGACTACGCGAACATACCTCACCCTTTCACGTCCAAATCAAAACTAAACAGTAAACCAGTAATAAAAAGAAAAAGACAGTATATGGCAACTATGGAATATCTTGATGTTGATTGGCTGACTGAGACGCGGTTCCCTCCACTGTCCAATCAGAGTTGAGATGCCACACGCCACCAAGTGATGTGAAGAAATATTTAGTGATAGACGCTACCAGTGCTAATATGTTGATAACTTTACGTCCAGTATCGACAGTAACAATATCGATACCAATACTTGAAAGTCATGATGATAATCCTTTAGTAAATCACTTATAAGAAAGAGATACATGAAGTGCTTGACAGTAACCACGAAGCACAACACTACTTAATTAGATTTGTTACAAGTGATACACATTGAAAAATATACCATTGAAATATAAACATTCCACATTTTTTTTTTATTTCAAAGAGCATTATCAATACGTACAAATCAATTAAGACAACACCTCACTAAATTAAAGCACACACACACACACACACACACACACACACACACACCATAATGCACACAAGATCTTGAGAAAGTAATCTAAGCAATGGACATGCGGCCAAACAGTTCGGATATTTTCAAGAACAAAATCTGCCTCGGTAGGAAAGATATCATGGCATCAACTTTTATTTTCTCTCATTTTGCGTGGAATGGAAAGTGATAAGGAGTTTTGCCTGTAAAGGAAAGAGTACGCCGGGAAATCATATGTAATAAATATTATAAAACCTTTACTTTCCTCAATTTTCTTTCATTTTATTCGCAGGACTCGACGATAAGCAAACAAACAAACGTCAAACTATACAATAATAATAGAGTTTCCATTTCCAAGTTTGTGTTGCATCAAATATTTACTCTGATCAAAAGGAGCACCTGCAATTTGGGTCCACGACTGTTTGCAACTCTGATTACGTTCACCAATACTCCATGATTCACAAACTCCTGTTGGAAGTTGGGACAATATCTTACGCTTCTTATATATCTGCAGACCTTTCTTGGGCTTGGCATGTGTGGTGAGCTTGATTGGCAATTCCTGGCTGAGGCTAAAAGGGAAAAGTTGTCCATTATCTACACAAACGTTATGAATAGTAGGAGGAAGATAACAAATAATAACAAATTTTGAAAGTGATAAATGAGGAAGAGAAAGAAAATAAGGAACATGATTGAAACTAAAACCTCACTCTCTCTCTCTCTCTCTCTCTCTCTCTCTCTCTCTCTCTCTCTCTCTCTCTCCTGAACACTTGCCTCCCCTCCCCTTCCTTCCCCTCCTGCCCTCCTTTCCTTTCCTCCCTATCTCCCCTCCTCCCTTCCCCTCCAAGCACCCAACACACACTTGTTAGTGATAGCTTTTATTAGAAAAATAACATCCGTGACATGACAAGCAAGCTGATGTGACGACGGCAGGAACAGAGTCAGCACGTTATCTCTCTCTCTCTCTCTCTCTCTCTCTCTCTCTCTCTCTCTGTTGTAGCACTTTCAAACAGCCAATATGCAGTTACGTTTCTCCTTAGATTACAACACGGAGCCTCATAGGATACAGAAAAGCGACAACAGAACTGATAAGCACCAATGAATGACCCTGTTGGCTGGACAATAATGACAATAGTACTGCGACACAGACTTAGTACATCATCGGTATATATGTAAGTGAAAATACCTCCATTCACCACCAATACGTTCCATTATATACATTATGTTCATACCTTAAATTGGTTAGGTTATGTTAGGTGATGTCAATATTACGTACATGAATTTATTTCTTGATACATGACAGGTTTGTATTACCATTGGTATAGTAAGAAACCCACGGTATTATACATACATACAAAACTTCACACAAAATGATCCTGTCTGTCTGTCAGCTCCAATGTCCTTCCTTCTGTTTCTGTAGGACAAAACCTCATCGAACAAACACTCACCGGGCATAAACGTGCACCGATTAAAACTAAAGAGAACAAAAACTCATCGAAATGACAATACTGGACACCTTGCTGCCTTAACAAACACACACACCTCCTTCCTCCTTCCTCACACGTCCTTACTTCCAACCATTAGCATATAATCAGGGTTAAACTGAAGCTCAAATCTTAAAATGTCCTGAGTCTGTCCCAAATACAAGTTCATGTTTACCTCCTCACGCCAGCAGGACCCAAGTGACGACCAGCGTGGCGTGGAAACTTTCTCAGCGAACGAGGGAGTTTACTACACACACGTTGGAAATTTTTCCTCACAGCTGAGCCTCCCCGTAATTTATGTTACATTTTCGCCCTTCTGAGAATACCACGCCTCGCCTCCGCACTCTCCACGTCGTCAGCTTGTGGCCAACCTGCTGCTGTTAATTCTATCCAACGCCTGAACACGAAACTTTCCTAAAAGACAACAGAGTGCTTTGAGAAACGCGTCTTTATCTTCCTTGTTACGTCGCCTTCCAGAGAAACTGACTTAGCCTTGATCTATTTCCTCTTAGGTAAGACACTTTATCAAGTCAAAGAGGGGCGATATTGCGTCATATATTTTTCTTTTTCGAGGATGGTATAGAGATAAGAGATATTGATTGAGGCTTCAGTAAAGTTAAGTGTCCATTCAACACCCGGTAATTGGTTGGCAGCCACAAGTAATATTAATTCTAGCAACATAAGTAATTGAAACTGATACATTATTACAAGATCATGCTATAGAGAGCGTGTGATGCGTGTTTCTATCTATATAGTTGTCCATCTATTGCCGCAATGAGAGAAACGCAATAATGAAGTAACGCAGCATAGAATAGAAATGTATTATCCTCAGCACTCCAAAATATTTCACTCCTTATTTTCTTTCTTAATTTCCAAACACTGGTAAAAAAACAATGAAAAGAAATAAAACACGCGTTCTACGTAGCCTTACTTCTCTTAATTTCCAAACACTGGACGATAAAAATAGAAAAAAATTACTACAACTGTATGCTTTCTTACTTATTTCCTTCCATAATCTCCAAAAACTGAACGAGATAGTCAATGGAAACAAAAATCGCGAAGTACAGTACTAGGTCAGTCGAGTGGTCAACGTGGCACCAGGCTTCCTGATTACCTTAATTAATGGAGTCGCCAGGAAGCTAAACACGATCTACACCAAACAAGAACGTGACGTGTACGGAACGTCACCTGTTGACAAGCATAACACTGCCGATTGATTATCAGATATAGAGGGAGAGAGAAAGAGAGAGAGAGAGAGAGAGAGAGAGAGACAAGACGTTCTGTGGGTGCTCCGTCTTTGAAGGTCAAATTACTGTGGTCCAGTGGTTGGTGCTGCAGTACAAGTGTGCTAGGTAGGACAACAAGTGTCAGAGAAAGTGTTAGAAAACAGAAAAATAGGATCAGGGTTTTTGAAAGACCTGAAATTAGGTAAAAGAGAGTGACGTGAGCGCGCAGCAGCCGTGACCTAGGCTGCCCGTCACGGCCCACAGCCCCGCCCCCTGCCGACCTCCACCCGTCGGTGTTGCCAAATAAGCCTCCCTCCAAAAAAAATCGATTATTGTTTTTTCGATCGATTTCTCTCTATATATTACGACCGGACATGAACAGTGAGACAGGGAAGTGAAGTGAAGTAAAGTAAAGCGCAGTGACTAGTGACCTGTGCCAGTGTTCATTAATGACCGTGTGCAAATACTGTTTTGAAGATCGTCACTCAGCCACCCTGCTGTGCTCCTTAATTCCCTAGGGAGTCCACCGTCTGGCCACACTGTCTCTACCTGCCTCCCTCCCTCCCCCATGTCTACCACCGCACACTCCGTTATCGCCAGGAGGGACCTCCCTGGTTACCATCCACAAAAGTGGTGTGCTGTGTGCGGTAAAGCAACTTTAAAAACATCATACGTTAGCTGTGAGGACGAAAACTGCCTCAATCTATGTCACACTAGTTGTCTGAACGGAACACCAGTATACAAATGTGACTACACTGAGCAGCTACGTGCCCAGGCCAACATAGCAGATCCCGTGACCCTTGTTAGCGAGGAGGCAGACACACCCTCCCAACAGCTACGACTCGTCGCTCAAGAGAGTGAGGAGAGGATTTACCGGGAAGGCCTGGAAGGAGCACAGCTCATCTCCCTCGTCGAAAAGCTCACGGAGGAAGCTTCTCGGAAAAACGCCATTATCAGGTCCATCGAGGAAGACCGGGAGCTGATAATACAAAACAGGGAGGTGTTTGCCTCAGCACTCAGACTTGCTGACAGACTAAAAGCCTCCAAGCAGCGCCAGGCAGAAATAAAAACTTGTTCCCAAGCTGTCAGTGCTTTCTCAGAAACCATTGACGAGCACTGGGAGGAAGTCTGCCAAGGATCTGAGTCCTGGAGGAAGTGGTGGAGTTCTGGGAGACTAAGGAAGCTAAGGTTCACGGCAAGGCCTGACGCCCATCCCGACCTCCCTGAAGATCACCCGCCACCCACCGTCGCCCCCACCGCTACAGCAGCGACTGACCCCCCACCTGCACCCCCCACAACAGCAGGGACTGACCCCGCCCCTGCACCCTCCACCTCTGCTCCCCCTACAACAGCAGTGACCGACCCCCCACCTGCACCCCCCACTACAACTGTCTCCACTGCGACCACTACCTCACAAGGTGACGCTGACGAAACCAGCGCCGCCAGGGCGCGTACTGGTGCCAGGCAGGACCGAGGTACTAGCCCCGCGCGAACACCACCCTCCGCCGCCCCGGGCACCACCGCCTCCGGTGGTAATAAAAGAAAAAAGGGGAAAAATAAGAGAAGTGTGAGGTCGCGAGAAGTGAGCGAGGACAGGCGACCCAGGAGCCACCAAGGCGCCAACCAGCCACGGAGACAAGCCCCAGAAAAAGTGTGCAATTACTGCGCACGTAAAGGGCACACAGCTGTGACCTGCTACGCCCAAAACGCCGACCAGCGCCAGGAGCGGCTCTTCAGGCAAATTCTTGCGGAGGGAAGGTATTCGGCAGCCCCTCTCCCCGCACTACCACCTCAGCAAAGCCCGCCCCAGCACCCACCACAGCCCAGCCCACTCTTGTCGCAGCTTGGTGCCTGGGGTCATAGCCAGGGCCGGCAGTGGAGCCCTCCCCCCAACGATATCCTCAGCCGGGCCCTTTAAACTTCTATCACCCCGGACACCAGGCCCCTGACGCTCTCCCTCATCCATCATGGTACGGCCAGAACATCCAAGCCATACATTAAAGATTATCTCCGCCAATGTCCGTGGTCTCCGAACGAACATCGGAGACCTGACCCACAACTGTGTACTACGACATAGTGCTGACGTAGTTGTGGCGACGGAGACCTGGCTCAACAACGAGGTTGAGCCCACGTTCGGCAAGATACGTGGCTACACCCAATGGAACAGGAGGGACCGCCCTGAGCGAGCAGGTGGCGGTGTGGCTGTCTGCTTCAAGGAAGGAGTGCAAGCCCAGCACCTCGATGTGGTCCCGCCTCCCCATATGGAGGTGATGTTCTTCCGGGTAGTGATGGCTGATCGATCAGCCATCCTGCTGTGCGCCATGTATCGCCCGCCACGTCAGGGACCCGCCTCGCTCCAGTACCTCACTGGGGCCCTGGACGACCTGATGTTGGAGCACCGCTGCAGGCACGTCTTGGTGGTGGGCGACCTCAACCACCACCTGGAACAGCATGCCTATGACAGCCTCCTCACTGTGCAGGGCTTGACGGACCACGTGACCTTCCCTACACACGAGCGGGGGGGGACACTGGACCCTGTCATCTCTGACCTCCAGGGGGACACAATCTGCTGTCACCAGCTAGGATTAGTGGGCAGCTCTGACCACCACGCTGTCTTAACACAGATAGATATAGGCGTGGCTCGGGACGAGGCCACCTCCCGTACTGTCTGGTTGTGGGATAAAGCGGACTGGGCCTCCTTGCGCCGTGACCTGAGTCACACGGCGTGGGGTACTTTGCTGCGGGATGGGGCGGATAATATGTCGCGAGCCCTTACTTCCCGCCTCCTGGCCCTTCAGAGACGCCATGTGCCACACCGCGACTACACCACAAAGCCCACGGATCAGCCATGGTTTGGCTACCGTTGCCGTGTTGCTGCCGAAGCCAAGTACTCAGCGTGGCTCCGCTTCAAGCGGAACCCGACTCGGCACAACAAGGACCTGCACCGGGCGGCCTGCAGGAGGATGGTGGTGTCCAGCAAATGGGCCATAAAAAAGTGGGAGGAGGACTTGCGCCGCAAACTACGAGGCCCAGGCGTGGGAAACAAGACTTGGTGGTCCCTGGTTAAGGAAAAACAGGGAATCAGCCGCCAAGATTCAATTCCTCCCCTCACCAAGCAGGACGGAACAGCAGCTGTCAGCAGCAAGGAGAAGGCTCAGCTGCTGGCTAATCTCTTCTCTGCAAAGATGAAGGTGGAGGCCCCCCAGCAGCCCCCGCCTCGTCTGGAGCAGCAGTGTGAAGAGACAGTCCACAAGGTGGAGGTGACGCAGGCGCAGGTCGAGCACATCTTGCGAGGGCTCGACACCAAAAAAGCCACTGGCCCTGATGACGTCAGCCCGCACTTGTTAAAACAGTGCGTCCGGGAGCTGCCTGTCCCTCTCACCACAGTCTTCACTGCCTGCCTGCAGGAAAACATCTGGCCTTCAGCGTGGAAGGAGGCTCGAGTGGTTCCTGTTCACAAGAGGAGTTCCAGATCTGACCCCAAAAACTACAGGCCCATCTCCTTGCTGTCTGTGGTGGGGAAAGTGTTCGAGAGGATCGTGGCAGAGGTAATCTGTCGTCACTCAGCGACAACTACCTCCTCTCGGACCAACAGTTTGGGTTCAGACCTGGACGGTCCACCTCTGACCTGCTGATGCTTCTAACCCGAAACTGGCAGGACGCCCTGGATGACGGCCAGGACACTATCGTGGTGGCCCTTGACATAGCGGGTGCCTTTGACAGGGTGTGGCACGGAGGCCTTCTCGAAAAACTGCGAGCAAAAGGCATCCAGGGTGACCTCCTGCTGCTCCTGGGGGACTACCTGCAGGGAAGAACCCTCCAGGTCGTCGTTAACGGGCAGGCCTCTGAGTCCCTGCCAGTGGAAGCATCAGTCCCACAGGGCTCTGTGCTGGGGCCAGTCCTGTGGAACATCTACGTGGACGATCTTCTCCAGCAGCTGCCAGCAGTCTCGGCTTACGCTGATGACTGTACTCTCTCCTGCTCCTACCCGCGACATGACAGTGGGCGTGCTGCTGATGAGGTCAATCAGCAGCTGAGTGTTACAGGAGTGGGGTACACGTTGGCAGGTGAACTTTGCTCCGGAGAAGACACAGGCAATGGTGGTTTCTCGGTCCCCCGCTGCCGGGCCAGCAGTGGAAGGGAGGCTGCGGTTTGGTGGCGTTCCTCTCCCACTCCAGGAAGCCGTTAAGGTTCTGGAGTAGAGGTGGACCGAGAGCTAAGGTTTGACGGCCACATCAAACACATTGCAAAAAAGGCCTCTCACAGGGTCTTGCCTGCGAAGGGTAGCCAGATTCCTCGACAGGGGAGGGAAGCTCTTGCTCTATAAGGCCCAGATACGGCCTTACTTAGAGTACGCCGCCCTCTCCTGGATGTCGTGCGCAGCCTCGCACACTCGGAGGCTGGACAGCATCCAGCGTCGAGCCCTGCGACTGGTGGATGCTGCAGACCCCCCAGACCCCCCAGACCCACCAGCCCTGTTCGAGCCGGTGAGTCCTCTCGACTCACTGGAACACCGCAGGGATGTCGCGGCGCTTGTGGTATTCCACAAGGCACAGGTGCAGGGAGTGCCACACTGGCTGGGCTACGACAGCCTCCGAGAGTCGCCACGCGGAGCACGAGGAACGGTGCTTACCAGTGGTGATGCAGTGGAGGTGCGCGTTTCCGTGCAGCCAGCACCAACGCACCTTTGTGGGCCGCGTCTCCAGGATGTGGAACATTTTCACGGCCGCTGTCCCTCACATCCAGGAGATGAACACACAAAGTGTAAAGTTGGCGGCCAATCGGTGGAGACTGTTGAAGCCCACCCCGCTGAGCCTAGTGATACTGTGACACTAGTGACAGCAACAGTGCCTCAACAAACACTTTAGTGATACATAAATGTATATAATGTTAGTTTTTAGGTCTTTATATTTATGTGTAAATTGCCCTTAAGATAGGTAGCACACGACAGTGCACCTTTGGGCTTTAGTTATATGTAAGAGAGAGAGAGAGAGAGAGAGAGAGAGAGAGAGAGAGGAGAGATGAGAGGAGAGAGAGAGGAGGAGAGAGAGAGAGAGAGAGAGAGAGAGAGAGAGGAGAGAGAGAGGAGAGGAGAGAGAGAGAGAAGAGAGAGAGAGAGAGAGAGAGAGAGAGAGAGAGAGAGAGACAGATAAAGAGAGAGAAAAAATACTCCAGTATTTGACAGTAATAATTATGGAAAGTCTGCAGTTCCTACACTTATATAAGTAAACAGTAAGTAGTTCTGAACACAATTTCACACTTATACATAAAACAGGCACAGAGAGCGCAGAACAGCCGACACTGGCAACACTTACAGTAAGACAAGAATAAATACAAGAAAAATACACAAATAAATATACACAAATAGGTTGATAAATAGATTAACAAAATAGTTGAATAAGTCGATAGGTAAAAAACTATAAAAAAAAAAATACTCTAAATAAATAGACGAAATGTACCTTTTAAACTATTAGATTATGAACAAGGCAAAAGAAATATTCACTAAACTTAAACTTTATCGACGAAATATGAGTTAGAATGAGTAAATGAGTGAGTGAATGAGTTAATGAGTAGATAAATGAGTAATGAGTAGTTAATGATAGATAGTAGTTAATGATAGATAGTGGTTAATGATAGATAGTGGTTAATGATAGATAGTGATTAACGATAGATAGTGGTTAATGATAGATTGTGGTTAATGATAGATAGTGGTTAATGATAGATTTGGTTAATGATAGATTGTGGTTAATGATAGATAGTGGTTAATGATAGATTGTGGTTAATGATAGATAGTGGTTAATGATAGATTGTGGTTAATGATAGATAGTGGTTAATGATAGATTGTGGTTAATGATAGATAATGAGTGAATGAATGAGTGGGTGAAGGCGAGTGATGAGAATGAGTGTCGTTGCATCGCCCACTAACCACCATCTCAGGACCTGCTTCATTTTGACCTAAGATGGTTTAGTAAGTGACCTCGAGTGACAGACCCATAGACACTGAGCCCTATAGTAGTAGTAGTAGTAGTAGTAGTAGTAGTAGTAGTAGTAGTAGTAGTGGTTGTTGTAGTGGTATTAGTAAGGGGGTGGTTGTAGTAGTGGTGTTGGTGGTAGTAATAGAAGTAGTAGTAGTAGTAGTAGTAGTAAAGGGGTGGTTGTAATAGTAGTAGTGGTAGTTGTAGTAGTAGTAGTAGTAATAAAGGGGTGGTTGTAGTAGTGGCGGTGGTAGTAGTAGTAGAAGTTGTAGTAGTAGTAGTAGTTGTAATAGTAGTAGTAGTAAAAGGGTGGTTGTAGTAGTAGTAGTAGTAGTAGTAACAATAATGAATGATAAGAATAATGCCGAAAATATTATCGAAATCACTGTAAAGAACGAACTAAAAGAAATCATCAACTAAAGAAAAGAAAACTAATACTTTAAATAATTTACATAAAAATATCTTCCCTGAAAAACGAAAACTATCAATAGAATCCTATGTGACATCTTTTCCCAATTAAAAAGCTTTGAAAAATATATAGTATATGAATGACTTACCTAAACACTATAGATAACACATTAACATATAGCCAAAGCTTTTCCTTGGTATATTTTTCAAGCCATATTTCACTCCTATACAAAAAGCTAAATAATGTTCACTTTTTTCCGTCTTCCCTCAGTTTCTTTTCTTTTAATTATGATCTAGCGTGAAGGGACTATAGTATATCTATATAACACTAAAATAATGGCAAGCTATACGACTGAGTGACTAGAATAACCACAGACAGTATCAAATAAAACTACTCCTAGGTGACTAACTGTCTACCAAACACTGGACGCAATGGTTGAGATCATGATTCTTGTTTTTCGTTTCTCTCTTTTTTTTCTTTTTTTTAATCTTATCAATCACATTTGGAATTTTTTTTTGGTAGATCATTCGTAGATACACCTTCTTGTTTTTTATTGATGCTGTTGTTGTTGTTATTTACTCACCTTTCGAGTTGTCTATCATATGATCATTCACATACGTTTTTCCTATTGTTTCTGGTCATTCATTTTAACCTTTTTTTTTATTCTAATCAGTCGCATTTTGATTTTTTTTTTAGAACATTTTTCTGATTTACTCATATATATATTTTTATCACTCGCATTTTAGTCGATTTTTTTTTTTTTTTTTTTTTTTTATTTCGGATCACTCGCGTTCTTAATCGTTTTCTTCTGATCACTCAAATTTTTAATCTAATTTTTCTATCGGTTTTGATCACCCGAAATTTTACTTTATTTTTTTTAGAACGTTTTTCTGATTACTCATATATATTTTTTTATCACTCGCATTTTAGTCGATTTTTTATTTTATTTTTAAATTTCGGATCACTCGCGTTCTTAATCGTTTTCTTCTGATCACTCGAATATTTTGTCTAATTTTTCTATCGGCTTTGATCACCCGAAATTTTAGTTTGTATTATATTCTTAGTTTTCCTTTTCTCTTTAACCGTCACACATTTTTTCCATTCCAAAATACGTGCCTTAATTAGCCCGCCATATTGTCATGCGTCGAATACTTTCCATCTCATTAGTCCACGTTCATTATCATCGATTATCACCAACACAAACACTTCCTCTCACGCGCTGCTCATCACTCATCAACTCAGCGTTTATCCTCGTTATATCATCCAATAATTGCCTTCATATTTCATCAGCACGGTTTGCGTTAGGCTATAATGAATATCAAAACCTAATTAAAACGATGATTACCAATAGCGAAACACGAAAATATAATCTACTTGAAGGCAATTAGTCCGTCGATAATTATAATCACTCCACACATTGCAAGACTAATTGTTTACTTCATCACCTCATTAAAAGGATGTTCAGCACTCATTAGCGTTGTGTGCATGAGAGGACTAGTAATGTCAGGACGCCTCATCATCAACAGCCTCCCATTCGCCTCACTGTCTGCCACACGGACGGTCGAGAGGAGTTGTAACACGTAGAATCAGTCATTAAACTTGATATGTGGTGTGTAAGTTTGATTAGTTCTGGAATTGCGCGGCTGGGGTGACGGGTGACGTGATGGATGACTAGATAACTTCACTGGTGTTGGATGATTCTCGTAAGGTAGAGATGGGGGTATATGTTATGTTGCGCGTGGCCTCGGTGCTCATCTCCGTCGCAATAGCCCTTGACCCCCTAAGTACTGTCAAAATAGGTAGATAGCGAGAGGATTGTGGCTCTGAACACTATCATCCTGGGTTATGCTTTGAGTAGCGTGTGTTCGGCCCTCACTCTGTCTGACTCCAATTTAAAGAAAAAAAAGAAAGAGAAAAGTATAATCCATAGCCCTACAAAATGTCTCACTCCTTATTTCCTTCCTTAATTTCCAAACACTGGTCAAAAACGATGAAAATATATAAAAGACTCGCATTTTACTCTTGATTACTCCTTTTCTTAATTTTCAAACACTGGACGAAAAACAAAACAAAAAATAGTATTGTATATTGTCTTACTTATTTCCTTCCTTAATTTCCAAACACTGAGCGAGATAAGTAATGGAAATATGTTTTTACGGGAACAAGAGACGAACAGCAATTCGTTCCCTCAACCTCGTTTTTCTATCCCGCTTTACATAGTGAGGAGATTTAATCAGCGTAAGACAGGATAATGAGATCACAGGTAAAGTACAGACGCGACCTAGTTCTACTGTGACTCAACAAACAGGGGAGTCAATACAAGGATGACCTCGTATTCAGGTGATCCACTCTATTCATGTATTATTCAAGTGACGCAGCACTCAGATGACCTAGTTTCCATGTGACCCAGAATGAAACGAACAAACAGCCTTTCACTGGGAAAACACACACAAAAAACATGGTACCTACGTCGCTTGTGTCCCAATAAAGGAATCAAAACATACACGAACGTCCATACCATTACAAAAAGTCTCCTGGATTCCTTATTAACGTACTAGACACGATCACAAGGACACACAACACAAAGGATTACATACAGTTCGTCTCCATTAAATACCAGGACAGGGAACCACACGAAGGGCTATTCACGTCACCTTCAGAGGGTCATTAGAAGGTGCTCTCCGTCAGGCTGGGATGTGAAGGGACAGGTGAAGAGGATAGAAGCGGAGATCCCTCACATGAGTCTCCGGTGTCGTAGATAATACTGGAAGGCGGCGGGATTTCCAGCACCGAGTCACATTCTTGGTCGTCTATGGGAATCTTCAGCGGGAAGTCGTCGTGGTCTGCGGGGCCGTGGTTGGCGTGGCACACAGGCTGAAGCAGGAGGACGCACGCTTTGTCTCCTCTCTCAGGCGACGTCTCGTGTGTGTAGAAGTTGGTCGGTTCCTGGATCTGTGTTGTGATGATGGTGGTATCTGGGGGCGGCTGAGGCTCCACCACGGCAAGACTGGTGGAGAGGGAAACCTAGAGACAGGACAAAGAGAAGGCACGTATCACTACAGAGAAGGCAGCGAACCGTGAAAATAAGAAGATGTTGGCAGGGAGATAAGAAAATACATGGCCAGGAGTATAGAAAAGAAAGAATATATACTAGAGAAAAGGGAATGTATTAAGTTACGAGAGATTGATTAATTGAGTTAATGCTAAAAATGGAAAATGTGCCAGACATCAGAGGTCATATGGCACTATGGCAAAGCATAATGAAGGGAAGGGTTATAGAGAAAGAGTGAAACGGTGAGGGAAGGGGAAAGGAATGGAACGTTATAGCAGTAGAGCTAGATCAGAGGAAGGATGTGTATTTGTTGGGGGAAGGAGATCATAAATTGGGAATTGGGACAGGGGGGTGAGTAAGGAAAGTTTCTGCGAGGCAGATAACTTGAGGCTTATAGCAAGAAATAAGGAGACAAAGGTCTTGTCTGTGCGATCGGAAGTCGTGAAAGTTCCAATGAAGAACAGACAGAGTGTAGAGGTTAGTGGGTGATGATAGTCGGAATGGTAGCGTCCGGAGTAGAGGGGTTAGCAGGATCAGCGATATCAGGTGGGGGATCAAGTGTAGTAGGTGAAGTACAGTCAGTAGGGTCAGGGGGGCGAGGGGACAGGGATGGGGGTTGTTGAGACAAAAGGGAGGCACGTGTACAGCCAGGAGTGAGGGGATAGTTAAGAACAGACGTAACAGTAGGGCGGGCAGAGGAAGTAGAAGATGGGGGAGAGGACATAGGGTGATTAGAGGGAAGGGGGGGAGGGTGTAGTGGGCAGAATGATAGAGAAGGCGGGGAAGAGGGGGAACAAGGGGGAAGTTGGGAGGCAGAAGGAGGAAGAGGGGTAGGTGGAAGATGGGAGGGAAGAGGATGTATCTCAGCTGAGACTTTGAGGGTTGAGAATGAAGGTGGGGATGATGAGGCGGTTGGTGAAGAGGGCAGAGGGGTCCTGTCTTGAGGCTGAGCGAGGTACTCCTCGATCATAGCCATGGTCTCAACAGGAGAGTCAGGAGGGGAGACCTGGGAGGCACAGGGTTTCTTAGTAGGAGGAGACGTAGAAAGTGGGGTGTGAGGAACTGAGAAGGGAGAGACAGTGTAAGGTTTATGGGGGGAGGAAGGGGAAGATCGTTAAGTCGTCTGGTAAGAGTAGGCCGAGGAAGGGAGCGTTGAGGAAGGGGTGTGGGGATCGAGGAAGGGGTAGAGGTCGGAGTATCTGGACTGAGGACGGCAAAGGGGTTACTTATGGAGAGAAAGAGAGCAGCAGGAGGAGCAAAAGAAGGACGAGGAGTGGGAGGAGGAGGAACAGGGAAAGAGAGGGTAGGAGAGGTTGTACTAGTAGGAGGATCCGGAAAAGCGGGATTGGAAATAAGCTGGGAGACGGGGGTAAGCGAAAAGCCGAGGCGGCGAGCTTCCTGGTGGGCTTCCCATAAAGTGAAGCCCTTCTTAAATCTGATGGATGCCACTTCTGATTCGAAGTGGTAGACAGGGAAACCCCTGTAGAAGACGTTGTGGGAACCACCACAGTTCGCACAAGTGGGGGATGTTGCAGGACATGCGGAACGAGCATGGCCAGGTTGAGCACAAAATGGGCAGCGGGCAGAGGATCGGCAGTGCTTGGCAGGGTGGCCAAAACGCCAGCAGGACTGGCACTGGCGTGGAGTAGGGCGGTAAGGTTTAACAGAGTAGTGGACACCGGCAACATAAATGCTATCAGGGAGATCTTGCCTTATGAAAGTGACTTTGGCAATGTTGGTAGGGGACTTACGGCGGCCCCGGGGTGGGATGGTGTAGCAGTAAACTGCAAAGGCATCATAATCCTCTGTCAAAAGGTCGAGGAGGACATCCGTGCACTCAGACCATTCGGTGTAATCGACAGGGCAAGAACGCGGAGGGATGGAAACTGTTCCAGTGCAGGTGTTAAGAGCAATGTCGGGCATGATGTCGAATGGGTTGCCGTCGAGGTCTTTAAGGTTGAGCAGTGCATGAGCTTGGGCCTCGGTGTCAACAGTCACCAGGCGGGACCGGTCGGGGCGGGTACGGAATGCAACCTTGCCAACTTGCCGTTGGAGGCATGCCGTGAAACGTAGGGCGTTAGCAGAGTAAGGGGCGGCGCTAGGGACGATGAAGAAACGGTTCCACTTTGCAGGACCAAAAAGAGTGTGGAAGGAGGGGTGAGGGAGAGAGTAGACGGGCGTGGGCGTGAGGGAGAGGAGACCGTGCGGACTGTAGTTCTCCCGGCGGGAGAAGGGTTGTAGGGGGCAAGAGTAGCTACACAGGATGAGGAGGAGGACAAAGAAGGTTGGGAAGGAGGAAGGGTAGGGGAAGGATCTGGAGGGGTAGAGCAGGGAGGCAAGGATGGAGAAGGTATGGAAGAGGTAGAGGGTTTGTGGGCTGGAGTGTCGCCTGGTGCTGAGGATGGATTCTTGATCTGGCTAGGAGACTCAGGAGCACTATGTGACTCTGAGGGTCGAGTTTCGGGTATGGGCATATCAGTATTCCGGGCCGTAGTCAAAAGAGGAGCAGGGGTCGGTAAACCAGGGGGATCAGTAGGGTCATTTGGTAGAGGGGCCGGCCCTAAAGCCCCTATAAAAGTTAAATTATCATCATTGGCCATGGTGAGCCTGGAGTAAGGAGGAGGAAATAAACAGTCATCCCCTCAAGACCCCCATGAAAGGAAAGAGCAAAGGTACAAAGGGTATACCGTGCCCATGGCACCCTGAGGCCGTTCATGACTGACCCGAAGCCAGCCTCATATCCCATCAGCACGGCTCTCACACCTTAGGAGGAAAGGGGGATAGGAGGAGGTACAAGAGGAGAGATAGAGGGAAGGAGGGGAAAAAGGAGGAAGACAGGAAAGGCCAGGCAAAATTTGTCAGACCGAGGACAGGGGCCCGAAGCCAAGGGAGCGACCAGGTCGTCCCCATGAGTCAGGCCTCAATCCCCGGGCACGAAGCCCCCCCACGATGACAGTGGGCCTGGGAACGGGGGGGTGAGTTACGAGAGAGAAACTGTGTTATTGGAAAGAAATTGATACAAGGTTATTGCAAGAGTGCGTATTCTTATGGAGGTCAATAATGGAGGAAAAAAGTGTACGAGATGAAAAGTATCAAGCTGTGAATGATAGACCAAGGGATAAAGTTATTGTATGAGGAAGGAAAGATAGATGGGAAGGAGGACGGAAGGAGTCTATCGGGCATATTCTTAGTTCTTCGAGTGTGTGATAACCACGATGCTAATAAGACTATCACACATCATGTTGTTCATATTCTTAGTCACAAAGGAAGGACAAAGGTAATTAAGAACGATGACGCAGCAAGCGAGAGTACCAACGTAGCGAAGCCTGAGAGAAGATAAAAACAATTCCAGACCAATTCTTACTAGATCAAATCTTTCGTAGCAAAACATGATTAGATTTATGATGCCGGTGTTTTTTTCATATTTGTATCATTGTACCAAGTTTTTCAAATATAATCAATATATTTTGGAGGGCAGACATAAAACAATGATCCGCGTGCCGCAATAATACCAGTGATAATACATATATATGGATTATTTTTGATATTGTGCCTTGCTCTATTACCATATACTCTGCATTGCCTTCGATTGGCATTAAAGGAATCTATATAACATGTGTTTTAAATCCTTCACAAATGCCTGTTTTCGATGTTCTGTTATGAGACCTTTGTTTATGTCACTACTCTCTGTAATCTCGTCCATATACAGATCTTCTCGTATATACAGATATTTTTTTTACTTTTCTTTAATATGCAGAAGTTTCCTTTATCTCGTCCCTCCACTTGTCCATCAAAACAACCCTATTGTCACAACGTGTCATTCATTTCCAAGCAATAACAATGCTCAGAAATCACTAGGAATAGGGTCGTGTCAATTCCAAGCTAAGAGAATTCTCACATAACTCTAATAATGTTCTCTATTATTTATCCATCTTTCCTTCTCTCCAACTTTATCTTCTTTTCCTATTTACCTCCTCCTCCTCCTCCTCCTCCTCCTCCTCCTCCTCCTCCTCCTCCTCCTCCTCCTCCACTTGACCCAGCAAAATCCGTGGGGGTGGACGAAATCTCGCCGCGACTACTTCGCGAATGTCACAGTCAACTTTCGCTCCCATCAAAGATTATTTTCAACAAATCGCTAAGTGACAAAAATGTTCCTAGTTCCTAGTTCCTAGTTCCTAGTTCCATATGTTCCATTTTTTTAATGCCATTTATTCAAACTGGGACGCTAAAATTCCCTCGGATGTAATATACCTTGATTTTCAGAAAGTCTTCGATACAGTTCCCCATAAGCGACTGCTGACCAAGCTAAGGGCACATGGCTTAGGAGAGCAATTATGTTCATGGATTGGCGATTGGCTTTCAAATCGTAAACAACGGGTAGTAATAAATGGCGAGGCATCTGATTGGTTAGATGTTACTAGTGGGGTGCCTCAGGGCTCGGTCTTGGGTCCTACTCTTTTTCTGATATATATCAACGATCTGGACTGCGGACTTGTATCTAAAATATCGAAATTTGCAGATGACACCAAATTAGGCGGTAAAGCATATACTAGAGAAAACTATTGGAGTAATAAATGGCTATTAAAATTCAATTCCGATAAATGTAAAGTAATGCATATAGGCAACGATAACCTCAACTATAACTAACAAATGCAAAATTAATCGTTAACTGAAGTACAGCAGGAAAAAGATTTAGGTGTCATCATCAGTAATGATCTGAAAACCAGTCCGCATTGCCTAGCTGCCAGTAAAAAGGCAAATATGATGTTCGGCTTTATTAAACGTAACTTTGAACATAAAACTCCGAAAGTAATGACACAATTATACACGTCCTTGGTTAGGCCGCACTTGGAATATGCCGTTCAATTCTGGTCGCCCTGTTTCGTAAAAGATCAAGCCAAATTGGAATCAGTGCAAAGAAGAGCAACCAAACAAATTCCATCTCTGCGAAATTCATCTTATGAAGAGAGACTGCGGAAACTTAATATGTTTTCCTTAAAGGATCGTAGAATCCGTGGGGACTTGATAGAAACCTTTAAGATCCTAAAAGGTTTTGATGTCATTAATCAAGAG
Source organism: Chionoecetes opilio (assembly GCA_016584305.1). Lineage (NCBI taxonomy): Eukaryota > Metazoa > Arthropoda > Malacostraca > Decapoda > Majidae > Chionoecetes > Chionoecetes opilio. The sequence goes on from JACEEZ010011351.1 coordinate 91,801, forward strand.
AACCTATTCGAGCTTTCAACTCAAGTGACAACAAGAAATAATGGTTTAAAACTAAACGGTCAACGTTGCATCACCGATCTCTGTAAAATTATTTCAATGTTAGAGTCGTTGAACGATGGAACAAGTTACCAGCAAATGTTGTCGGAGCCAGCACAATAACTACATTAAAAAACAGACTTGACGCGCACTGTAAAGTAAATGGGTATTGATAGTGCGAATTCGTATCTAGTCCCCCGTATCGATTAGTTGTAGTGGTAGTGGTAGTTGTAGTTAGTATTTTTCATATCCTATCATTCTGCACTACGAAACTTCCATGTTCCTATCCTCTTTAGGGACATGGTATCATTTTCCAACTGTTTTCTTACAAGTAGTTGATAGTTAGTAGTATGTAGTTCAGCAGATACCCTCGCTATGGACCAATAGGTCTCCTGGTGTCTGTTATTCCTATGTAATCCTATGTAATCCTCCTCCTCCTCCTCCTCTCCTCCTCCTCCTCCTCCTCCTCCTCCTCCTCCTCCTCCGCCAGGCAAGGCTGCCGCACCACCCTTGAACTTCCACACTGAGCCTACACCAACACTACATTAGACCTCATGACACACACAGATAGCCCCGAGTTAACGGTTACCACTACTACTCTCGACCTGTGACGGGCTGTGGATCAGCAAGGGTCCTGACAGTTAGTGACCACCATCGGGATTTA
>JACEEZ010011351.1:97500-100000 GCA_016584305.1 Chionoecetes opilio
ACAGGCGGGGCACGCCAGCATCGCCCCCCACCCCCCACTCTACCGCCGCCTCCTCGCAGGTTTCCTCGGCCAGCTCGGGGTCGTCGACGGGCTCTTTCACGGCCACCAGTAACGGCTTGCCCTGGGGCAGCGCCAGCCGCGCCCTGTACACCACGACGCACCTGCCTTCCCCCAGGACCTTGCTCTTCTTTAAATGCTTCTTTTTGATCGTTGGGATGTCCATCTTGGGTATAAGTGAGTCTTTAGATGCTACTTTCTCTTGCTTTGTTGATTGCTTCATTTCATTCTTCATCTTCATGCTCATTATACTTTTGTTAATCAAAGATACAACTTATTCATGCAACCGACTGCGGGGTACCAAGGCAATATTAGAGATCTCAATTCTTATTACGAGTTTTCATCCACTCACTCCATCCTGCCGCCCGTCAGCGGCATCTTGGAACAGTGTGTTAAGACCCAGGCTGATCACGTATTCCATCAGGAATTGTATGCATAGACTTTGGGTCAACTGACGGTATGGATCACGGGCTTCATGAACACCAGCCAATCACAGCGTCTGTTTCATCGCCACTCGGGCTGGGCGGCTGGTGGCTTGGTGGACGCAAAGGCTCGACAGAGACTTTGGGGTGACGAAATAAAAAATAATACAAATAATTTTGTATGCCTGTCAATCACTTTCCTGGCCAACTCGTGTAAAATAAAGGGATATAAAATGATGGTTATGAATGGATGAATGAATAGACTATAAAGATGATTATAAAAGTGTTGTATAAGCATTTAGATTGTCAAGCCACTCTTGACTTAATTGAATTCAAGTAACCAACATTTTTTAATCTGCATTGAGATTTAGGAGTTTGGTATTAAGACTCGTCACAGTCACATTCCGTATTGCTGACCCGTCCAATATATTCCCATCATTAGCAACACAAAGATGAGTATTCTAATTAACGAGTCATTTCAGTTTTCTCTCATCAACTCTATTACACTTCACATCAAATGACAATAATCACGAATTAATGTACGGAAATAAAATACAAATTCGCCATTGATGAAAAATTTACCTGCAATCAATGACTTATACACCTTGCTTTCCAAACAAAATAAACAGGAGTAACAAACAAAAAATTCCTCTTGATATCATGGCATTACAACTATACGTAAGCCTTCGTTGTCGCTGTTACTAAAAATAAGTGTATAACTATACCAGCTACTTTAACGATATATAAAATAAACATTACATTTTGGCATCGAAAAAAACCGCAACTGAAAACTATCCTGTCGTCACTGCTATCTAGAAACACTCTAAACATCCTCAACTATACAGAAAACTAACATTAACTCTCGCCATCGAAAAAACCCACAACTAAAAACGATCCTGTCCTCATTGCTATCTAGAAACACTCAAATTTTTTCAAGTATATAGAAAACTAACATTAACACTCGCCATCGCAAAATACCAAATATAAACTATGCTATCAATGCTACTAAAATATCACTCAAGTGGTCTAAACGATAAAGGAAAATAAAACATACAACTCAGCATCGCAAAAGCTCAACTCTAAACTATACTGTCACTGACCCTAGAAATAAAAACAGAAGAGAATCTGAAGCCAAATCCTGCAAATCTAGCTCAAGCTTTCTCACCTGGTTCTGTGTATCGTCTACTAAGAAATACTCAATTGGTCTCAACGATAAAGAAACAGAACAAACTCAGCATAAACAAATCTCAACTCAAAACTATACTGTCACTGCTTCTAAAAAACACTATAGATTATCAAGCAAAACCCCGTTAATCTAGCTCAAGTTTTCTCACCTGGTTCTGTGTATCGTCTACAACGAATACTCAGTGGTCTCACGTAGAACAGACACTCGCATAGACAAAATCTCACTCAAACCTGACGTCACGCTTCTAAACACTATAGTTTTCAGCAACCCCGTAATCTAGCTCAAGCTTTCCACCTGTTCTGTGTATGTCTACAAGAAATACTCATGGTCTCAACGTAAGAAACGACAACTCAGCAAACGAAATCTCAACTGCAAGCTATACTGTCACTGCTACTAGAACACTATAAGTTATCAAGCAAACCCTCATTCCATTAGCGTCACAGTTGGTCTACCTGGTTGGTGTGTGCATGTTACAGAAACTCATTGTCTCACGATAAGAAAGACAATTCTCACCAAACAATCTCAACTCAAACCTATACGTCCATCTACGAAAGAACACTATGATTATCAAGCCAACCGTTAATCTGCGCAAGATTTCTCACCTGGTTCTGTGTATCGTCTACTAGAATATCATGTGAGGGCTCAACGTAGAAGACAACTTCGATAACAATTCCACGTCAACTGTTCTGTCACTACTACTTAAAAGAACACTATAGATATCAGCAAACACCTTACTTAGCTCAATTTTCTACCTGGTTCTTTATCGTCTAGACCGAGAGGCTAGGTGGCTTGTGCCGGTAGACTCATTGGTCTTCTCATCACGACGTCACGCTTC
>JACEEZ010011351.1:105000-107500 GCA_016584305.1 Chionoecetes opilio
CTTTCACATCAGCGACACATTTTCACTGTCTTTGTGCACAGCGACCAGCATCGGCTCTGTAAATTCCAAAATACGTCGAAGAGGAAAGTAGGTCGAGGAAGGTCGAGTCTGCAAAGGACAGGAATGAATTAAGAGTTTGACATGCTGTATTCTAACAACAAGAGTTATAAGTGCGTGTTGTTTTGGTGGTATTTGCAATTCATGAACTAACCAGGCTTGAAATAAACTAGGAATGACGTAAAATTACCTAGTGGAAATGGGAGGAAGGCTCACACGCGCACACACACACCACACACCTATACCCACACCCACACACACACACACACACATACACATACACACACACACACACACACACACACACGCACGCACACACACACACACACGAAACTCCTTCACTTTCACAGCTTAAACTATAAACTCCACTGATCGGCGAGCCTTAAAGAAAAAACTTGCGGCCTTAGTAAATCACCTTCTGACGTCGTTTAGAAGTCTATTACTCTCAGTTTCCTCCACCAAGAAAAATAATAGTGTTGTCTCGACTTACCTATAGCAGCACCGGCGGGTCGCGGGGGCGGTGGAGGACTTCAATTTCAGCAGCAATTCCCTGGCAATATTGAGGAACAGGGCAAAACTCACCTGACGATAAGAGGAAAAGAAAAATGAAAAATACCTTTGGATTTTTCACTTGATTAAAAGACATCTGTTGGCGACGCATCTAGACAAGTGGAGAATTTTTGCTATGGTTATATTTCTGCTATATTGCGTGAGGGTTCGATTTGAGAGAGAGAGAGAGAGAGAGAGAGAGAGAGAGAGAGAGAGAGAGAGAGAGAGAGAGAGAGAGAGAGAGAGAGAGAAAGGAGAGAGAGAGAGAGGAGAGAGAGAGGAGAGAGGAGAGAGGAGAGAGAGAAGAAAGTAAAGAGAGAAGGAGAGAGGAGAGAGAGAGAAGAGAGAGAGAGAGAGAGAGAGAGAGAGGAGAAGAGAGAGAGAGAGGAGAAGAGAGAGAGAACAAACGTCAAGTAAAAAGTTGTTTGGGAAAAATAATACCTTCATAGAAAACTCTCTCTCTCTCTCTCTCTCTCTCTCCTCTCTCTCTCTCTCTCTCTCTCTCTCTCTCTTAACAAGGTACTTCATGAGAGGATTCGGTTCAGTCTCGCGCGTTCGGGACAAAAGACGGGACAGTATCGGAAATCCATGAACGAAACATCGAGGAACGTATCGAACAGGGACGACTTTTGCTGCCACACGCACACACACACACACACACACACACCATTTAGAGAAAGTTAGAAAAAATACATTTGTTTCAGGATCTAATAATACGGATACAAGTTTTCCTCTTCCCTCTTTTTCCTCTCTTATGTCCTCCCCTCACCCTACTCTGACCTCAATTTTCCCTCATAATAGAGCTTCTACCGGCACATCTCTCTCTCTCTCTCTCTCTCTCTCTCTCTCTCTCTCTCTCTCTCTCTCTCTCTCTCTCTCTCTCTCTCTCTCTCTCTCTCTCTCTCTCTCTCTCTCTCTCTCTCTCTCATTCTCATTCACGCAAAGATAACATTCTTTCTTTCCTACATACGTCATCCTTTTCTCTCTCTTCCTCCTCCTTCTCCTTCTCCTATTCCTTGTCTTCATCTTGTCATTTTTATTTTCCTACATTCTAAATTTTGTGCATCTACGTATTTCTTCTCAGTTTCCATTCGTTCTTTATCTTTAGTTTCTTTCCTTTTGACTCTCTTGTTTTCCCTCGACCCTTTCTCTTCCCCTCTTTGTATTCATGTTGGTTCGCCCCCATTTGCAGTCATACGCGCACACACACACACACACACACACACACACACACACACACATACGCATATTTCCTGGTGTTGTTTTGGAGGAGTCTGATCTGTACCGTATTTTTTCGCCTATTGTATCATGGACTCCATTCTATTCCATCCCTTTTCGTAAACTTCTACACCCCGTAAATTTCGAATATCTTTTCTAACTAATCTATTTGACACTCATTACGGGTTTTAAAGAATAATACGTTGACAAACTACTATACACGAGGTCATTTTACATCAAGACGTATCGTAAAAGATATAAATAATTGTAGAGCGTAGGTAAAAGGGGGAAAAAACAGGGTGGTTGAAAAGGAAGAAGAAAAAAAGTGGCAGGATGGTAAAATAAAAAAAAAAAAATTGGCAAGGCTTTTGGTTTTGGTCTGACACTTGATCAAAAGAAAACGAGGTTGGGAGGTGACGGGAGGCTTACCAAGATCGAGACACCCACGGGGCCTCGTATGAAGGTCCAGAAGAGCCAGGGATGGGTGTGGGTGAACCAGCAGAGGGTGTTCTCCGCCGCCACCCTCGCCACCGCCCACCCCGCCACCAGGACCAGCGGCAGACCTGGGAAGTAAAGGGCGGAAGGGAGGATATAAAAGACTCCAGGAAAGGCAAAAAGAATTGTTGCTCAGGTTGCAAACTATGTAAAAGAGAGAGAGAGAGAGAGAGAGAGAGAG
>JACEEZ010011351.1:112500-116707 GCA_016584305.1 Chionoecetes opilio
CCCGGGGTAGCTGTTTATCACCCACCACAGGCTCAGGAGCTAATGCGACGGAGATGAGCACCGAGGCCACGTGCAGCTTAGCGTATGCCCCAATCTTTACTTTAACCTTCATTAGCATAGTTTTAAGTCATACTCACGCCGTTGTCCGTGTGTGGCTCCTGGTGCGTGATGCCACTGATGTCGTTGTTCCTCGCCAAGGCTCCTAGGGCGCGGCAGATGAAGGAGAGGAAGAGGTGCATGTGCAGAGTGTTACGCGGGCACCGCAGACGTCTGGGGGAGGAGAGGCAGGGAGGTGAAGAGCTGTTAAAGAGACTGTGGGGGTGGTTATTGAGAGTGAGAGAGAGAGAGAGGAGAGAGAGGAGAGAGAGAGAGAGAGAGATGAGAGGAGAGAGAGAGAGAGGAGAGAGGAGAGAGAGAGAGAGAGAGAGAGGAGAGAGAGAGAGAGAGAGAGAGAGAGAGAGAGAGAGGAGAGAGAGAGAGAGAGAGAGAGAGAGAGACAGCGAGAGGCGACAGAGACAAGAGACACAGAGAGAGACACAGAGAGACACAGAGGAGGGGAGAGAGGAGAGAAAAGAGAGAGAGAGAAGAGAGAGAGAGAGAGAGAGAGAGAGAGAGAGAGAGAGAGGAGAGAGAGAGAGAGAGAGAGAGAGAGAGAGAGAGAGAGAGGGAGAGAGAGAGAGAGAGAGAGAGAGAGAGAGAGGGGGGGGGGGAGAGAGAGAGAGAGACATAGACACAGAGACAGAGACATAGACACAGAGAGAGAGACATAGACACAGAGAGAGAGACACAGAGAGAGAGAGACACACACACACACACACACAGAGAGAGAGAGAGAAAAAAAAGACAGACAGAGAGAGAAAGAAAGAGAGGGAAAAATAGAGAGAGAGAAAAAAGGAGAGAGAGAGAGTTAATCAAAAAAATATCATCCTAACATCCACATTCAAATGATTCGCATAAATCTTTACAGAAATAGAATGCTATTTTGAACCTTTCCGCGTGGGGTGGTCTGAAAGGAAGCTTTGAGTTTGCCTCTTTACCTGCGAGGCCAAAGACCATTTCAGAAAGGAACAAAACAGAACGGAGAAAGTGAAGAAACATTGGACGGAAAAGAAATGAGATGAAGAAGAACAGAAGAGAGAGCATGAGAGCTAGGAGGAGGAGTGAGATGCTAGAGAAGAGAGAGACGAGTGCCTATGGAGGAAAGACATCGAGAGAGAGGAAAAAACGAGAACGAGATGAGAAACATTGAGAGAGAGAGAAAGACAGAGAGAGAGAGAGAGAGAGAGAGAGAAGAGAAGACAGACAGGAGAGAGAGAGAGAGAGAGATGAGACGAGAGAGAGAGAGAGAGAGAGAGAGAGAGAGAAGAAGAAGAGAGAGAGAGAGAGAGATCAGACAGAGAGAGAGAAGAGATACGAGAGAGAGAGAGAGACGAAGACGAGAGAAGAGAGAGAGAGAGAGAGAGAGAGAGAGAGAGGAGGAGAGGAGAGAGAGAGAGAGAGAGAGAGAGAGAGAAAGAGACTGAGAGAGAGAGAGAGAGAGAGAGAGAGAGAGAGAGAGAGAGAGAGAGAGAGAGAAGAGAGAGAGAGGAGGTGGCTGCAAAATCACCCTCAATTGGGTTCCCAGCCATGTAGGCCTTAGTGGCAACGAAGCAGCTGACAGAGCTGCAAAATCAGCCGCTTGCCCTTCCAGCCCCCACCACGGCTGTTCTGCCCAGCCTCTCCCAAACTCTACTCAAAATAAAGTCTGCCCTCGCACGCCTTGTCCCGCCAGCAACACGAGGCCACAGTCGCCCTATCATCACCCTCTGCCTCCTGGTACGCTGCTGCAACAGCTTACCACCCACTTCCCCAAGACCCATCCATCCCCCCACACGTACGGGACCGACTACACCGTCTCCGCCTCGGCTTTCCCTGCTTTGAGGAAATCCGCCAGGGCGATGTGGACATCACCTGTGATCACTGCCAGGTCACCTCCCCCTTTGCACTCCAACACTACCTCCTGAAGTGCAAGGCAACGTCCCACCTCAGGGAACGCCTCCCACCTCATCCGCAGCCCGGACATCCAGGTGCCGCCGCCGCTGCTGCTGCGGTAATTAGATCTGTCCCTCTGGCCACTCTCAACCTCCACCGTTCGGGAGTACCACCCCCAAGGTAGCTCCAACACACTGCCTTTTTTTATGGTAATGCCATCATTCCACAGGTGGGCTGCTATAGGCAAAAGCTCGCGTCAACCAAAAGTGTTGACAAAATATTAACAACAGAGAGAGAGAGGGAGAGAGAGAGAGAGAGAGAGCAGAGAGGAGAGAGAGAGAGAGAGAGAGAGAGAGAGAGAGGAGAGAGAAGGAGAGAGAGAGAGGAGAGGATAGAGAGAGAGAGAGAGAGAGAGAGAGAGAGAGAGAGAGAAGAGACGAGACAGACATACAGAGAGAGAGAGAGAGAGAGAGAGAGAGAGAGACGAGAGAGAGAGAGAGAGAGAGTGTGTGTGGTGGATACGATAGCAGCATCCAAGGTGACCCGCCAGGACTTACTTGATGCACGCCAGGACGGAGAAGGCGACGAGCAGGGTGGCTAAGGAGACACTGTAGCCAATCAGAGACACGACCCTCACCACGGGCACCCACTGTAGCCAGAAAGAGAGGTAGATGTGTTTCATTATAGTCGCCGCACGATATTGCTGGCGAAAATTAGGCCCTTTCACTACCCCCTTCTGAACGCACGAGATTGGCTGAGGTGTTGGGTGAAAATGCCTTACTCCAAGTTCCGCCCTAAAGCCGCAACACCCAACACCTCAGCCAATCTCGTGCGTTTGGAATGGGGAATTGAGGGGGCCCAATTTTCGCCAGCTTAACGTGTGGCAACTATAGTTAGCAAATCAGGAAAAAAAGGAGTACAGATTACTGTGATTATCTTTATACTGAAGGATGTGTAACTTACCTTCTCTAGAGTGGAGTTGACGAGGATGGGAACGATCTGTGTGGCGGAGCACTGGCTGTAGTTGGTCCATGGACTGGTTTGTGCCCTCGAGGGTGAACCAAGTGCCCTGCGAGGTACAGAAACGCGTCGCCCGGCTCTGAAGGAGAGAGAGAGAGAGAGAGAGAGAGAGAGAGAGAGAGAGAGAGAGAGAGAGAGAGAGAGAGAGAGAGAGAGAGAGAAAGAGATACAGAGAGAGAAATAGATAGAAACATAGAGAGAGAGAAAGAGATATTAGTGAGAGATATTTAACGTGTCTCTTCAGCTCACAAAGGGACAGAACCACACGCTAAGCTCTCCCACGTTCAAACATAATCAGCGGACTCACTCACCCCTCTCATGAAGTTCTTAACGTAACCAGGACACGGGATCGCCACTATGGTATCCGGTGGTGTCTTGGGCCAGCAGTATATATTATCAAAGGTAGTCGGGCAGTGACCATCCGGAGACCCGTTTTCTTTCACCAACCCGAAGACACTATCTCCGTTTTCTATCTCGGCTTCATCCCCATCAGGAAGGTCTTCAGTTTCTTCCCATTTCGCGAGTTCGGGAGGCGCCCACGGGTTATTTGAGGCGACATTGATAGCGGTAGGGGCAGCAGAAGAGGCGGTGGTTGTGGTGGTGGTTGTGGTTGTTGAGGGCTTCACCAACGCTCCCATTCTGCCTCTTCTCATGCCTTCCTTCTCGGTCTTCATCCTCACCTCGCACTCTTCTCGCATCTCCGCCAGCACCCTCGCCTGGTCCTCTATAGACTCAAGCTGGAGTAAAGGAGGAGTGACGGTGAGAGGAATGCTGGAGTAGAAGAGTGACGGTGAGAAAGCTGGAGTAGAAGTGTGACGGTGAGAAAGCTGGAGTAGAAGAGTGACGGTGAGAAAGCTGGAGTAGAAGAGTGACGGTGAGAAAGCTGGAGTAGAAGAGTGACGGTGAGAAAGCTGGAGTAGAAGAGGATGTGAACGGTAGAAAGTGAGTAGAAGAGGAGTGACGGTGAGAAAACTGGAGTAGAGGAGTGACGGTGAGAAAGCTGGAGTAGAAGAGTGACGTGGAGAAAGCTGGAGTAGAAGAGGAGTGACCCGGTGAGAAAGTGGAGTAGAAGAGTGAGGTGACGGGTGGTGACGGAAAAGCTGGAGTAGAAGAGTGACGGTTGAAAAAGCCCGGGTAGAAAAGGGGACGGGGAGAAACGGGGTAGAAGAGTGACGGTGAGAAAACGGGGAGGAGTGACGGTGGGGGAAAAGGGATA
>JACEEZ010011352.1:0-15649 GCA_016584305.1 Chionoecetes opilio
CCTTGTAGGGTTGATTGTAGTATAGAAGTACTGGTAGTCGCTGGCTGGCTTGTGCTTGTAGTTTTGGCTTGTAGACTGCGTGGGGTAAGTTAACACTGCGTTATAGTGTTATACGTAAGACTGATAAAATCAGTCCACCACCGCTTATGTCACCATTTATAAGTCGGTATATGTTAGAGACTTATCTGGTATGAGTTAAATTGGTACTTCCAGCTTTGTACACTTTATTTAGAGTCAGTAAGGAGCGTAGAGATTACAACCAAGTACAATGAATGCCCTTGAGCACAGCCAGGGAGTGTCGGATGGGGCGAGTGAGCAGAGCGTGTTTGTAGCGTCGATGTCCGAGGTCTTCTCCCCCTTCTCCTCGTGATTCTGGCTTCTTATCACTTCTTGTTGATCCTATACTTTATGCTGACAACTAGGCATTTGCCCTGTGACATACTTTGAGAATGCAAGGTGTTCATGGGTCTCACGGTGAACAGAGGAGGAAAGATAAACGTAAAATTTATATATACTTTACATAGATATATAATTATATGTTTATAATGTTTCTAAAAATACACTGATTCTTTTGATGTTAAGTACATGAAAATATAATGTATGGTAGTTGTAGTACTTGTTACACTTGTGTGATAATAGTTGTAATTCAATAATAATAGTTATGCAAGTTAATATATATGTTAGGAGTGATAACTGACTGACATACTTAACCCCTTGAGGCACAGAACGTAATTTCCATTGTAATTTGGGTATCGTTAGACGATTTTTAATGACTATAAGCAATATTTTATATCTATGACCTGTTTAGTATCCTTGTCCACTAACTAATTTGATATATTCAGTTTTAATTATTTTATGGCTGGACAACATACAATTTTTCATAGCAAAAGAAAGATCTGGGCGTGAAGGAGTTAAAAAGACATCTCGGTCAAGTTAAATAGTTGCATTGAATTATGATAAGGTCTGCAAAATGGTCTGGTCTGCTCGAAAGCCACTCAAAACGTCACCATTTTGATTATTGTTGCATATTTAGGGAGTGTTAACCCCCTCACACCCAGATCTTTCCTCTGCTAGTATATAAAATTGTATATTGTCGAGCCATAAGATTACAAAAAGTAACTATATATACCAAATTAGTTAGTGGACAAGGATACTAAACAGGTCATATCTATAAAAACATTGGTTATATTCATCAAAAAATATCTAATGGTGGTCAAATTACAATAGAAATTACGTTCTGGTCATCAAGGGGTTAAATGGAACGATTCGTCCTCATCAAAAGGAGTATTTCTAACCCCTACAACAGCTGACGCAAATGAAAAATAACATTAGGACGATCCCCTAAATCAGGGGTTTTCAAACTTTTTGGCATTGTTACCCCAAGCAGTGCTGTGATAGATCACCATTACCCCTACCCCATTCCTTTTCAGCTATGTGAAGTTAAAGGAAAGAAAAATATTGGAATGCTTAATTGTTAATGCATTTTATATGAGCCAGACGCCATGAACCAGACGAACTCTTGCTCCTTTACTACTACTACTACTACCAGTAAGACGCCTTAATCGGCGAAGGACGAGCGAGCCCGTAGAAACCCGATAGCAAGACTCTCGATAGCAAGGAAATTTGTCTGCTGTCATCTAAACTCCATTTACCTTTGCCTTTTTACGCTGAAACTGAATAAGGCTATCGGATGGATTGAAAAGGGGATATCAGATGGCGAGATTGCTTTGTCAATCGGAAGCGGATTCCAAAGATATAAGCTCCTGAAAAGCGTGATGGTCGGTCGGGTCGGGTCGGGCCGCTTATCCGGAAAAATCCGAGTGAGTGAGGACTCACGAGCGCTTGGCGGGTCACTCGTAACTACTGGCCTTTGGTCATTTGTACACACACCCTACTTTTATTTATTATTTACTTATATTTTGTTTCTCTCTCGCAGTACATATATATATTTTTAATATATATATTTTATTTTATTATATATTATATATATATATATATATATATATTATATATATATAATATAATTATATATATATATATATAAAATAATATATATTATATATATATATATATATATATATATATATATATATATAATATATTATAATATATATATATATATAATATTATATATATATATATATATATATATATAATATATATATTATATATATATATATATATATATATTATATATATATTTATTGCTCTGTCTAGTTGCGGGTTCGACCCATTTGGGTTTAAAAGGGAAAGCCATCCGGGAAAAGGGGACGATAAAGGGAATTGATGATGGGTTTGAAAATAAACCCCTTTACTTTGGGCAGGGCTAAGCTATTTTTTTGGCATATAAATAAAAAAAGTCCTTTTTTTGGGCATAGCAAGAAGTGCTAAAACCAAAAAAAGTTGAAGTGGACAAACCCCCCTTTAAAAATTTTCCAATTTTACATAAAAAACCCCCTGAAATTCGAAATAATCAATTTCCCTTTTCATTGGCCCTAGGGCGTACCCTAATATATATTATATTAATATATTATATTATAATATATATATAATTAATAAAATATATAAAAATTTTATATATAAAAAAAATTTAAATAATATAAAAAATTTATATATATATTATATTTTATATATAAAAATAAAATATATATATATATTATTATATATAATATATATATAATATATATAAATAAAATATATATAAATATATATATATATATTTAATATATATATATATATAATATATATATATATATAAAATATATAAAAATATATATAAAATATAATTAGGGTCCGTTTTTAGACCAATGAAAAGTGGAAAATAGATTATTTCGTTTTGGCAGGGTTTTTTCTTATGTAAAATTGTTTTTAAGGGGGGGTTTTGGGTCCACTTAAATTTTTTGGGTTTGAGAAATTCTTGCATGAAAAAAAGGCCCTTTTATACATATATGAAAAAACATACCCTTTGGGCCCTGCAAAAAAGAAAAGGGTTTCTTTTTGGCACCTATCATCAATTTTTGATCCCCCTTTTTCAGGAGGGCTTCCCTTGAAAAACCAAATGGGTCGAACCCCGGCAACAAGGACAAAAGTTGGATCCAATTTTGGCCTCCTTTTTTTGGGCGGGGGGAAACGAGAGTTTGCTGAGATGGGGTGCCTACGTACCGCGGCGGGATGAAGGGGGGAACCCTTTCTCCAAAAACACAGGGGATCCGGAAGGGTTTTGCCCAAGGGGGGGGTGACCAGTGGGGGGAGACATTGCGAAGGATCTGACTGTAAACAAAAGGACCAACCCCAAATAAAGACACGGGAATGATCGGGCAGGGTTTGGCCGCCCTCAAGTTAAAGCCAAGGAGAGCGGGGGGAATTTTAAACCCGGGGCACACCCACGGAAGCCCTGCCCCGGGTTGGGCCCCCATCCCCCAAGACTTCCCCTCCTCCCCGGGCCGCGCCGCAAAGCCCCCCAGACTTCCTCCCCTCCTCCCTGGCCGCGACGCAAATTCCCCCAGGCTTCCTCTCCCCTCCCTGGCCCCCGCCCCGCAAAGTCCCCCAGCTCCCTCCCCCCTCCCTGGCCCCCCGGAGAAAAGCCCCCCCGGTTTCCCTTTCCCCCTCACCTAAACCCCCCTTTACTCGGTTCAGACAACCATCTGTCCCCCGTGAGAGCCCCCCCAAAACCCCCTTTTCCCTATTTTCCGGTGTTGACGCCACCCGTCACCGTGAGAGAAACCAAAAAATCCTACCCAACTCCGTCTTTCCCTACCGCCCCTCCCCGCCCCGTTCCTCTCTTCCACTATCAAACAGGAGGCGGGGCGGATCCCCGTGCGGGCGGGAAAAGGCGGGTGTTCCCCCCCTTTCACCCCCCGGACGGCCCCATGCACGCCGTCTTTTTACAGGCGTCCTGGGGGGTTGCCCTTCCCTACCCCCCCCAATCACGCCACCCGACCCGGGCAAAAGGCCTCGGGGGGAAAGGCCAATCGGGGGGTGGGGGGACCCGGGCCGCCTCTCCCTTTGGAGGGGCCCGGGCCATTAAAGGGACCCCCCCAAACCTCAATCCCCCCACACTGGGACGTTTTAAATCCCTGTCCTTTTGGGTGACTGAGGCCAACCCGGGGGGGGACCCCGGGCCCCGGCCTTTCCTTTTGGGGGAAACCCCAGTCCCCAGGGGACCCCAACGGCCCCAACCCCACCCACCCCGGGACGCTCGCCCCCTGCCTTTTTGGGTACCCGAGGGGGATTTGGGAGTCGGGTTTCCAAAAGCCGCTCCCAAAGGGGCAGGGGAAATATTTTTCCCTGTTTTGTCCCAAAAGGGAACCCTTAAAAAACCCAAAGAGGAAAATAAACACAAGCCGGAGATCACAGTTTTTTTTGGCCCTGGGGAGAAAATTGATATAGCCACGTAAAAAGGGGGAAAGGGGGTTGGCCCTCCAAAGGGCCCAACATACGGACCCCGGGGGGAAAAACAACCCCCCTTCCCCCCGGGAAAAGGGCCCACCATTGAAAAATTGGCTGAACCTTTCGGGGCTACACTGCGAACTTCAAGAAACCCAGCGGGGGCGACGCCCCAAAAAAAAAGGGTGAAAGTTTTCCCTGGGGCGACTTTGGAAAATGATTTTAACAACAGCCTCAAAAGGCGCTACGTGGGAGGAATGGAAGACAGAAATTTAAAAAAAAAAATTTTGCCACCCAGATGAAAAAAAAGCTGGGCCCAAAGGGGACCTCGAAAACTCTCACACGGGGGGACCTGGGGGCCTGCGCATTTTGGGCAAGACAGGCTGGGACAGCGGGCCCAACCGTGAAATTCAATGGAGCAGGGCAACCCCACTTTCGAGCGGGAAGTATGGAACCCTTTCTTGAAACCCTTTGGGCCCCTCAATCAAAAACCGAGAGGTTTTAAGAAAAAGAGCCCAAACCCTGGGACGGCCTGGGAAAAAGCTGAAACGTCATCCCCAAATTTGTTTAAACCCCCTTTCCAAACCGAAACCATTTATCGGGGCCCGGGCCACAAACCCCAAACCTGCCCCTTTGGGCCCTTGACCCCCTAAAAACCCAAACATTCCCGCCCTGCAGCCCCAAACCGGGTTAAGGGAAAAACACGGGGGAGCACGCGGGGACACCAAAATAGCGTCTTAGCAAGGACAAAAACTCAGGTCAAAAACCCTGTGGAACTTTGGTCACCAAAAACGGAGTGTGGAAAAGGCCAAAAACTCTCCCAAACAAAATTTCCCGGGGCCTTTTAAAACCCCAAACGGGGGTCGTCCGAAGGGGCACTGGATAAAACCCCTTTAAGGCCTGAGCCAAAAACCATCACTTTTCCCATCACCGTGAAAGGGGAAAAAAGGGCTTAGTCTTGGTTAAACACGGGAGCCGGGCGCAGCTCCCTTTTTCCTTCCCCTTTACAACCAGCATAAGCAAATTTTGGGGGGGAATTCCAATGTACATACCTTTTCAAGGAGCCGACGGGACAAACTTTGGCTGTAGCGGGGGGACAGATGGTTTAAGCTGAAAGGGGGGACGAAAACTTTTTAAAAGGGGCCCCTTATTTCCTGAAGGGCTTATCGGGAGGGGAAACGGAATACTCGGGATGGACGCCCTTTAAAAACCACCCGAGAAAAAATTTTTGGCTCACAAAAGTACGCAAAAGCCGGAGGAAATCGTGACACTGCTCCCAGGATCTTAATCTCCTGGGAACATTGACCTTCCCCCCAACGGCCGGCGGCAAATACTCCGCTTCACGACGTTTTTAAAAACCATACGTTTTTCTCTCCTCCCAACGAAGTTTCCCCCCGGGCTAAGGGCAGCACCCACGGGATCGGATGGGGGGTCATCGGGTCTTCGCCATTCCCAAAATCACACTCGGAGTCAGTACTTTGGGCGGGAAAGGGGGTGGGAGATTGGCTCGGGTGATCCGGGGGAGTTACGGACACCCAACAAACTTCTCGGGCAAAACGTTTTTTCCGGTTTTTTCCCTACCGGTCTGACGCCATCTAAAACCTGGGGCCTGGGGGAAACCCCCCCCTAATGGATATGGGATATATTCGGGGCGGGAAAGGGACGACAAGGGGTTTAAACTAGTTTTGCGGAGCATCGCACTACACAAAAGGACCTTCAATCAAGAAAACCATTCCGCCCCACCCAGCACGCCGAAAAGGGGAGCGTTCTAAAGTCGATTCCATGGTGGGCACGGGATTACAGCCCATCGAAAAGTCCGCCCTTTCCCCTGGGGTGTTGGAAAAAAAAAAGGACGGGCCCAAAAGGTTTTGTGGGGATTATGGGCCCCCTGAATGCTGTAACAGGGGAAAGGTTTGCTCAACCATTTCCCGGGATTGACGAACGTTGGGGGCCCCTCCAGGGTTTTCCCGAGGGGTTCTCTACGCTGGGAACCAAACAAGTGGTCCCTGGCAAACCCCCTATTCGTGGGGGGAAAAAGGCGAAGATGCCTTCGGGCACAGGTAAGGGCCCAAAAACTAGGGGAGTTCGAGGTCCCCCCCTTCGGAGTCTGAAACCCGGCCCAGGTCTTTCCCCCGCCTGAGGGAGCTGTCTTGGGGGGGCCTGACGTGGAAAAAAACGTGTCTCGCTTATTGGGGGAAACACATCATCGTATATCCCCAAACCCTTTGGGACCATTCATCGCAGGGGACTTGGGGAGGTTTTGGCGGTTTCCGAGAAGCGGGGCTCAAGCTAAAGCCCCCCAAATGCTGCCCTAGCTCGTGGGGAAAAGTACCTTTTCGGGCCCCATGGGGTGAGTGGCCGTGGCACCCAAAGCCAGACCCGCCCAAGTGGGGGCCATGGGCAATACCACCACCACCAACGTTGGGAAATTACGTGGGCTTCCTGGGTTTGGCGTCATACTAAGAAAAATTTGTAAAGGGGCTTCGTGATATCCAGCACCCCCCCCAAACCGCCTCCTGGATAAGGGGTCCCCCTTGGAGTTGGTAAAACCGGGGCCCTGTGGCAAGCTTTTCCGGACCCTAAAAAGAAAAACCTCACCAGCCCCCAATCGTCGCCTCCCAAAACTTCTCCACCCCTTTTACCCTTTAAAAACAGATGCCCCCCACTTTGGACGGGGTGCTGTCCTTTCCAGAGGAGGACAAAAAGGGGAAAGGGTTTAATTTGCCTGTCCCAGCCCCACCCTCAGCACCCCCGGGAAAAAAACTACAGCACAACGAAAAAAGAATTTTAGGGGTGGTCTGGGGTATTGGGGCATTTCCGCCCTTTATCTAAAAAAGCAATCATTTCGGGGGTTTTTAAACCGACCTTTAAACACCCTTTTACAGGGTTTTAAAAAACCTTTGGCCGGGGGAAAAGCGCTTTCTTCCCCGAGGGTCTAGCGAGTTAAAATTTGAAAATACACTGCACCATCAAACACCGCCGGGAAAATTGAAAGGGAACACGCAGAGGGCCCTTCTCTAGGTTGCCTATGGCCACCCTCAATGATCGGGTTACCCACAGGGCCGTCTTGACTGACGACGTCGCAGAAAAAACCCCCTAAACCCCAAAGGAACCGCGGCAGACAGGACATGGCCCTCCTGGCGGGCCCAAGAAGGGCGGGGGGGGGAACTGCGTGTTTTGGGGAGGCCCCGTGTGATGAACCATGAAGGGCGGGTGATGCGGGGAACTAAGGCGGCGAAACCTTTTCCCCTTCGTCCCCCCATTCGCCCCCAAGGGGGACACCCAGGTTTCCAAAAACTTTGGCGTTATTAAAAGGCCCCCGGTTTTATTTATACTGACAACGCGTCCACCCTCGCCCAAGCAGTCGGCCCCAGTCCCCCGGGGTTTGCCAAGTAGGAACGCCCTACCGGTAAAAGGTGAAAGTAAAAGGCCACATAATGCACCCTAAACCCTTTGGGGAGCTTTTTTACCGAAAGGTGTGATGGGCCTCTCCCTATGTACGACAAAAGCAGTATTTTGGGGCCCTTTATTGATTGTTTCTCACGGTACGTTTTTGTTTGCCCCCTAGAGCAACCAAAAGGTGTCTACATTTTCCCCCAACCTTGCGGCAGAATGCCCCATTTGGGGGTTTTTGGCACCCCCGGGGGCCCATCCTCTCCGCCCGGGGCCCCCAGGTTCACCACCGCCTGGGGAACATTTGGGGAGAACTGTTTGGGAAAAAATAACCCACATAGCCCGTACTATCTCGGGGCAAGGGAATATGTGAACGGGGTTCCTTTCGCACAAAACAACGCCTTTGGGGCCAGCCTCGCCACAGCTTTCAGGTAAATTGGGCCCCAGTGCCCTCCCCGAAAATCCCGCTCAGGGTTGAACGCTGCCCCCCGCGCCGCAAAGGGAGTTATTCACCACACTGGCTCTCTTTGGACGAAACCCCCCGGTTTTGCCGGCAGATGGCCCCCCTTGCAATCCCCATAAACCCGCCCGCCCCCTACTACCACTCAATACCTACGGGAACTCCCAACGTCCCTACGCGCCGCCCCATGATTAGTCGAAACCCGCCCTACGTCACGCCAAAAGGGGTTTGGTTTCACCTTTCCCAGGGTGGGAGATCGGACTATAAAGGTTCCCCCCCCCAACCCCGGCTTTCACAACTCGCCCCAAAATTGGCAGGGGCCCCTTTTCTTCATCACGTTTCCCCCCCTTTCCCCTTTTTCCAGATAATTTACGAAAAGGAGTAGGGACCACCCCAAAAGTTAAACATCACCCCCCGAAAAAACCGTATCGTAAAATAACCTAAACAAAAAAATAAAAATAAGCGGGTCCTTTCCCGTCAGGGCCAACACAAAACGGTCCAGAAAGGGGATGATAACATGAAGATTTTGCCCCGAGGCCCAAAAAACGGAATTAAACGGGAGGCTTAAAAACCACGAGTATGCCAGACTTTCAAGGGCGCCAAGAGGTGGGGGGGTTGGCTTCGGAAGCAGATATGAGCAATATAGACGAGTTACCTGGCGATCATCGGAAAACCCCGGGGGGGGGGAAGAAGAGTTTCTGGCCCATCTGGCAACCCGGGGCAGGAGGGGAAAGCGCCACCCCGGGCCCCCCCTCAGGTTTCCCTTGTGACAGGGAAGCCAAGGGGTACATGTCAGCCTGAAGCCCAAAGGAATCTCCCAAAAGGGACCAACCCTAAATAAAGCGGGGGGCTTCATGGGAAAACAACCACTAAACTCAGTCGTCGGCAACGAAAAATTCCTTTTTCCCCCCCGTCACGAAGTATAGATTTGGGCGAGCAGGGCCCGATCTCGGTTTAAAATGCCCACAATCATCCAAAACCGACTGCGATTTAAACCTCTTGACTCCCTCAAACCCCTGGCTGGACTGGGTCTTCGTTTGGGCCCCAAAGGCCCGGGGGCAACTCAAGCGGCCCCTTGGGCCCCGCTACCAAAGCAGAGAGGGGCAGTGGGGACGAAAACACAGCCCCAATCAAGACACGGAATGATCAGAATTTTGGGGGCCCCCTCAAATTCAAGCTCAAGGAGAGCGAGGGGTATATAAAAGGGGCACAGCCACGGCAGGGCCCGTCCTGGTTGGGGCGCCATGCCCCCAAGGGCTTCCCCTCCTACCCCCTGGGCCCCGACGCAAAGTCCCCCCGACTTCCCTCCCCCTCCCTGGCCGCGACGCAAAGTCCCCCAGGCTTCCCCCTCCTCCTCCCTGGCCGCGAGCAAAGGGCCCCCCGGATTCCCCTCCTCACCTCAAACCCCCTTACAGGAAAGGGGATTTTAGACACCCCTCAGTCCCCCGTGAGAGCCACCCAACCCCCCATCCCACTCCCGGGGTTTTAGCCCCGTTCCCTCACGTGAGAGCACCTCAACCCTACCCCCCACTCCGTCATTCCCCAACCCCGCCTCCCCTCCCCTTCCTCTCTTCCCCTATCAAAAGGAGGCTGTGGCGGGGGGGGCTCCCGGGGGTGCCCCTTTCCCCACCTCCCCCAAACAAGCCTCCCCCGAGCCGCAGAGGCCTCGGTGGTTAAAGGGCCCAAACGCGGTGGAAATCCTGGTCCCTCTCCCGTTGGACGTCCCCGCCCATGGGAAAACACCCCCCAAACCCCAAAACCCCCAACATGGGGGCGCTTTAACCCTGTCCCGTTGGGGACTGAGGGGCCAAAACCCGGTGGGACTCCTGGCCGCCTTTTCCTTTTTGGGCACCTAGGTTCCCCCCGGGGGCACCCGTGCCCCCAAAACCACCCCCACCGGGACCCCTCGGCCCCCGTCCAGTTGGTACCCCAGGAGGACCTTTTGGGGGTTGGTGCCCCAGCCGCTGCCCAAGGGGGGTGAAAAAATATATTCTGTATGTACCAAAAGGGGAAAAAGTAAAAAAAAAGGGAAAAAAACACAAACCGGAGATCCCGTTTTCTTTTTTGGGCCCCCGGAAAAGGGAAAAAGATATGGGCCCCGTAACCCCTCCCCCCCTGGTGCTTGGGCCCAAATGGGAAAAAATCAAACGCCCAGTTTGCACCCCCAGGGGTTTTTTGACCGGTCCGTGACCAGAAGGATAGAAACATTTTTGGAAAAAAAAAAAGGGGTTTGGAAGTGGTGAGAGGGCGAGCAAATAAAGCAGTTAAAAGGGAAATTTGTGTAGAAAAAATAGGGGCGACTGTTTGCATAAAGGCCTGCCCTCCACGATCTTCCTTGCAAGGACCCGGAACCCACTGCTCCTCCCCCAAACTGTGGCCCCGCAGAGCAAAAATGCAGTGAGAATGCCCCCTGGCCAGCCAAAAATCCCTACTTTAGACCTGGAGGCTGTAAATAAAGAGAGGAAACAAAAATTGGGGGGGAGAGGCATGAGATGAAGGGGGAGACAAAAAGAGACGATAAAACAAGTGAAAGCACAAGAGAAAACATTTTGGAAAAGGAGGGTTAAACTGAAGAAGCAAAAGCAAAAAAGATGAAAAAAAGGGCAGAAGTTTGACTGCGGAGGGAGATTTTCCCGGGCCAGGCTGAAGATCACCAGGATTTGAGGAGGGGCGGAGGAGTGTTCACCCTGCCACTCAAAAGGAAAGAGGCAGGAACAAAAGGGGGGCTGCCATACTGGTAGACCGACTGCCCCAGGGGAGGCTGGGGGCCCTGGCACCCCTTTTGGGGTGCAACTTTGGGCAGGCCAGCTGCAAGAAGAAAACCCCAATGCCAGTCCGGAAACCTGGCGCTGGCAAGCATCCCGGTTTTGACGTTTTCCCGGGCCCCTGCTGCTGCTGCCTTGGCTTCTGGATTTCCCCCAGGGCCTTTTCGCTGACCCGGGCCCCCTCCTTTCCCAAAATGTCGTCCCCGGTCTCGAACCTAACAAACCGGGGGAGGGCCCCGGGAGGGGCCATGGCATTGGCCAGGACCTTGACCAGGGGGGAAACACCCCGGGTTTCCAAAAAAGTTTTTATTGGGTTTCGATGGGGGGAAAGGAAAACCCAAAACCGGGCGATGGTGCCCCGGGCAGCTATGGGAAAAAATGCACCCAAAGGGTTTATCAGGGAGGGCATGTGTCAGTGACAGAGGAGCCTCTGGAAGGAACCTTTGGGACTTTGTACCAGAGGACCCGGTTTCCACCCGGGGAAACCCCGCGTTCAAGGTGGCTCCAAAAAAAAGGCCCCCCAATTGATCTGTGGTTGGGCATACGAAATCCCCCGACTCCTGATCGCCCGCAAAGTGACTCAAAATAGAGCCAACACGGGGGGAAGGGGGGGTAAAATCACGCCCATTTTTGGGGAAAACGCCCCCGCTCTTCTGGATTATGCGTGTTTTCAAAACAAAAAGAGTTGCCCCCGCGCCAATTATCACCAGCATCGAAAGGGCCTACCTCAAAATTTACACTGGGTTCACGGGGCCAGTGTGCAGTCTGCGTCCCGCGTGGGAAAGAGAAAGCGTACAACGCAGAGTTTTAGAGGGTGCCAGGCGGTTTAAGGGTCCCCACGGAGGGTACCGGAGTATAAACCTTTGGGCAAAATGTCCACTGACCAGCAGGTCCCCTACCAGCTGGTCCCGGCTGTGAAACGGGGGGTTTTTCCCGTCCGAAACTGCAGGAGATCCAAAGGGGGCAAGGTGTCCCCCCCTCCCAAAGGCTCACCACACCCAGTCGCCGGTACATGTGGACCAGAAAGCAGGGGGTAAAATGGCAAAGAACTGAAACACCCTGGGGGAAAACCTAGTCAAGTACTGCCTGCGGGGTACTTCAAACCCTTTTTTACGACCCTCAAGGTTTACCCCAGACTAGAGGACGGCCCCAAAACCCATCCTCCCCGCAGCTAGAGTGATGGGGGTCGCACCCCAAGAAGGTTCCAAACAGCGTGACCTTCTCGGGGCGGGAAAAGGGAGCCGGTTCGCACACCATAATGTGTCCTCCTTTTGCTGATGGCGAGTCAGAGTGAGGCCCCCGCAGGTTCGCCGTAAAATATTTTTTAAGCTGATGACTGGCAGGAGTATGGGGACACCCGTTTAAGACCCTTGCTCACACCCAAGCTGAAAAATTCAGGGCCCCCGCTTTTCAGACACTGATCAGCTGGCAGCCTGGCCTGGCCCTTCACCGGGTTTACTGTCCGGGGAAACAGATTTTCCCGGGGATCCTGGTCAAGCCGTACGAGGTTTTCCCGGGGTTCTTATCCACACTCATAGCAAACCCAAAGAGTCGTGAAGCGGTACAGAGGCCCGCGGCCCAAAAGAGGTGGGTGGGCAGAAGACGGGTTTTTTCCGGGGTCGGGGCCCCCCACCGGGAACCATGCCCGCTTCAGGGTTTAAAAAGACATGAGGACACGTTTTTTAGGCTCTAGAGGGTGTGACACGTGATGTAGTGCCTGATGAACCAACTGTCAGAAAGAGCTTAACCCCCTAGTCATTTTGAACTCATATTTGGGGCCTGATGCAATAAACGGACCAACCCCGGGCACGGGGGGTAATCATTTTAAACATTATTCATAAGGGGGGGCAAATAAAAGTGGGGATTTTTCATAGTAAAATTGCTCAAATGCAAAAATGGAATAAGCAAAAACGGGCCCTTTGAATTTTTATTTTACATAGGAAAATTTGGGATGCCAAAATTTATTTAAAAAAAATTTAAAGTTTTTACAGGTAAACCCTAATATATATATAAATATATATAAAAATTAAATTATATAATATATATATGGATATATTATATATATATATAAAATATATATAATATAAAAAAATATATATATTAAAGATATATATATATTATATATATATATATATTTAATTATAATTTTATAAAATTTTATAAATTTTATATATAATAATTTCAAAATTTTTAATATAATAAATAAAATATATATAATATATAATATATGAATTAATAATATATAATATAAATATTTATTTAATATATTATAATATATATATTATTTTAAAATATATTATATTATTATATATATTATATAAAATAATATATATATATATATATAATATATATTTATATATTAATTATATATATAATAATAAATATATTATATTGGGAAAATATATATATGTATCTAATAATAAAATAATATAATATATATTTTTCCCTGCAGAAAAAAAATAAAAATAAAAATAAAAAATTTTCCTAAATTTAAAAATAAATAGATAATAAGTAAAGAATTAAAAATTTAAAATTTTTTCCAATTTTTTGGTTTTAGTTTTTTTTGAGATTACTTTTTATATTTATTTTTATATATTATTTATTTTTTTCCCCCCTTAAAACCCCTTTTTTACTATCCCCCCCAACCCCTTTACATTTAATTTTTAAATTGGGTAGGATTTCTTTTCAAAATACTTTAAATACTTTAGGGTTGGGGGTTGGTCTCTTTGGGCCCATCCTGGGTGGTGGGCGTGGGGGGGCAATGAAAAACCCTTTGGGGTTTGGGTAGGGGCTGGGGTGGGTGTTGGGGGGTGGTAGGGGTTTTGGGGGAGGGGCGGGCCCCCGGGGGCTAAGGGTTTGGGGGCCCCCCCATGCGAGAAGATACGCACTGAGTGAATCATACGCCCCTCCGAACCGGATCCATCATGTGGGCCCCCCCCTAACCCTTACCCCCCCTTTTTCCTTTTCCCTTTGACCCTTTCCTGTTTATCACGTCGACCTTGCAACCTATTTCCCGACCCCGACCCCTTTAAAATGTTTTCCCTTATTGTATTGTTATTTCCCGGTAAATGAGGTCAACCCGAGTAAAATACTTTCAAGTGTTGGGGACACTGTAGGGGGGTGGGTTGCCCAAGGGAAATGTAGATTGATGGGTAGGAGTCTTTCCCCTCTAGCCCGACAAATTCAAATGGTAGTTTAATAAAAGGGGGTCGAACGGTTGTCCCTTTTAAGGCTTTGTTATTACAAAGTACCAACCCAAATAATTTCAATATATATTAAATATATATATAATATATATATATAATAGCGTATATATATATATATAATATATATATATATATTATATAATATATATATATATTATATAATAATATATATTAAAATATATATATATATATATTTTATATATAATATATTAAAACTGGAGGGCGAAATTACAAGTCACGTGTTCCGACGGCCAAAAGGGAAAGGCCCGGGAAAAGCTCATTTACTGTCCCCTTTTCCCTTTTGTCTTCTCTTTCCCGGGCCCGTTTTCAGCATATTGAGTTTTGGCCGGAAACTAACAGGTTCCGGTGTTTAGTCTCTTTAGGGCCTGTTTTCATCTGTTTTCAGCGTCATCATCCTTTGGGGAGAGCGCTGAGATGATACACACGCGTGTGTGTGTAGGCTGGAAAAACCCGGTTTGAAGTGTCCCCGTGTTGCATCAAGACACCAGGGTTGTCTTGATGCAGGCCATTTGCGTGAATTTCTTCGTCAACATACCTCATCAAAAAATGTTGTTTTCCCCCGACAGAAGGCCCCCACACAAACCATACCCTTTAATTTTATAAAATTTGTTAATACATAAATTTTAATCTATACCCTTCGGGTCCTAATAATTGGGGTAACCCAGAAAGATGCTTCTATGGCCCTGTCTTTTTGGCCCTTATACTCACCTGGCAATAAGTAAAAATTTCATCGATCATTTTTTTATGCAGGGTCTGACACAGATGAACAAGGGCCCGAAAGACTTGAACACCGGAAAACCCTTTTGATTCCGGCCAAAACTCATATTGCTGCAACTGGCCCGGGGGGAAGACAGAAACCCAAAGGACGGAGCAATGAGCTCTTCCGGCCCCTTCCCCCTTGGGCCCTCGGAACAGTGAAATTGTAACCTCGCCCTCACAGTTTTACAGATATATATATATAATATTATAATATTTTAAAATTTTTTGTTCTGGTACTTTTTAATAACAAAGCCTTATAAAACAAAACCCCTCGACCACTTTTATTAAAAAATACCCTTTGAAATGTTTTGGCTTTTGACGGTTTAAAAACTCCCACCCTCAATCTACACTTCGAGGCAATCATCCCCTACAGTGTCACCAAAAATTGTTTTGGGGACACCAACAAGTGTCACTTGTTTTGACTTGATTTTGGGTCAAGCCCCCCCCCTAGGGAGGGGTTTTTTGGCAGGGTTTGGGGTTAATTTTTGGGGAGGGAAGTTTCTGGGAGATTTTAAAGGGAAAATACCCTAATCAAAGAAATTTTTCCCCCATACACAACTCCTTAAATTAAGTTTTCTGACGCATAATTTGGGGGCCCCCCCCCCGGGAAAACCCCCGCATTCCCCCAGGTTTTTCCCAAAATTGTTTTGGGGGAAATG
>JACEEZ010011353.1:2500-17500 GCA_016584305.1 Chionoecetes opilio
CAAAAATTTCATTCCGATCGGATGATATTGTCCCGTCCCGCAGTGCGGCCAAAGTTTTCACTATTTAACAAAATTTTGGGAAAAATGGTGAACTGAGATAGGGATTAGGGAATCAAAATTTAGTACCTTCTACTCATAATTGTGTTTGTGTTAATGCTTTTTCATCTTTACAGTGCAATTAAAAGTGATTTAAGCAAGGACTGCATTAGTCATACAGAGCTGGACTGACACTGCCCACCACAAACTGGCCAGTGGCCCAGTTACCCTTCAGCGCTTGTGGTGTGAGGGTGTGTGACGCTCCGCCTCCCAACTTGTGGCGCCGCGTTAGTCGTTGTTGTGCCTGCGTTCGGGATGGCCGCTGCACTGCAGCACGTTCACGCTCAGCCACCGAGTGTGGCTTCTTGGGCAGCCCGAACCGAACCCCTGCTGGGGAAACAGCTTCCCAAGAACGGGCAAGTGCTACGGCGCTTCTTCCACTTCGTCCGTGTGCAGCGGAAGTCGGTGAAAGAAGCGGCTTCCCTCGTCACCGCGGAGGTGGCGGTGGTGTGGGAGAAAGCACGGATCCCCACGCAGAAGAAGAGCGCTGTGTGGAGAGGATCCTCCGGCTGTACGCAACATGGCAGAACTTGGATCGGTCCAAGAAGCGGAGGCGCTGAAGGTAAGACAAATCAACAGTTGAACTAATTGAATTAGTTCGCAGAATACCCTAATATAATAATATTATTTTGCCCTAATTGCCATGACATTTAACCGTGACCTGTCTGCCATGCTGGGCGCTGGCTAGGCTGGATGTTGCCCGAACGATACTCTGGAATAGTAATACCTGAAATTATCAGAAGCTGCGAGTCATTACCTTCATTCAAAAAACAACTGAAATTTCACCTCATAAACAATTACTAATTACCTCATCCACAATGGACTGGGGACCGCTAGTCCGTCCGTCCGACCTATACGTAAACTTAAAACTTTAACTTCTATGTAGATACGACGGAGTTGGTAATATAAGTATGTCTTCAAGTTATTATAATTTATTTAATTTTTTTTTTTTGCATTGCACAAAAATTTATAGATGTCATCCGAATGTATATGGTGTGTGTATTGGCGTTATATTAATTGTACTATAAATTCTATATTAACATTGATGTAAATATTATTTCCAATAAGTCACTGTCTAAACCTTTAACATACGTAACTTTTATCGTCACCAAATTATAATATATTTTGTTTTTGTTTTTATGTACTCTAATAAATGAACTAAGTTAGGTTAGGAAAACTTATTTAGGTTGTGGTAATAAATTGTTTAAAAAACGATCACCTACAGACGAGCTAATCTCTTTCAGTTGACGTCGAGAATCGCCGGAGTTTCTCACTGGCGCTGATGACGCTTTTCGACATCGGGCACGCGGACGCCTTCGACCTCATCACGGTGGACGAGGATCGGCAGTTCCTGCTGGGCCAGCGCTGCCCGGATGGCCCCGTTGCATCATGCAAGGAGTCGACCAATCCTTGGCCGACAGAGAGCGACGGCGTCTGGAGCGCGGCGTGCTAAAGCGGTCGAGCTCACCGGAGCGTGCCACGACTGCCACGCGCAGCTCATCGGGCTTTGGGTGCAGGCGACGAAAGAGAACGGTGGTGACGACGGGACGGGACGCGGACTTCGTTCCGAGCGCAGGAACATCTGCTCAATCGGCCTGTTCCCCCAAGCGTCGCCGCACGCCGATCATGACGCCGGCTGTCGCCGCTGCGTTGGACCGCACAATGATCTCGGACCGCACCGCAGTTCATCTTTTCACCGCTGTCCACGGCGCCGACGCCACTCCCGCTCGCAGCACCGTGCGGCGCCACCGGAGGAGCGCGCGGGAGAAGATGGCTAAGGAGATCAAGGCGGAGATGACCGTGAATGTGCCGGCGGTGCCGCTCATCATACACTGGGACGGAAAACTTGTCGAGGGGATGGCCGGTGAGGGAATCGCGGAGCGATTGCCCATCCTGGTGTTCGGTGACGGCATCCAGAAGCTGTTGATGGTGCCGAAACTCGCGGCGGGGACTGGCGTGCTGACCGGGCAGGCGGTCTACGACGCTGCGAAGGAGTGGGACCTCGTCGACAACATCATCGGCATGTGCTTCGACACAACAGTCAGCAATACCGGACTCAAGGAGGGCGCGTGCGTCCACATAATGAAGCACGTCAAACGGAATCTGCTCCACTTCGCTTGCCGGCACCACGTGCTCGAGCTAGTGGTGGGCGCAGCATTCACCGTCTGCTTCGGCCCGTCTTCCGGCCCCGAGATCCAGCTGTTCAAGCGGTTTGTGAAGTGGTGGCCGCTCGCGAACCAGGCGTCGTCCAAACCGCTCGACGACCCCGTCGACGGCGCCGACAAGATCATCGCCACCTGCCACGCGTTGCTGAAGGAGAAGCAGCCGCGCGACGACTACCGCGAGATGGTGCAGCTCACCATCATCGTGTTGGGCGGTGAGGTTGAGCGAACATCCGGAAGCCGGGCGCCTACCACCGTGCTCGATGGATGGCAAAGGTGATCTACACTCTCAAGATCACCCTCTTCCGCGAGGAGTTTGCGCTCACCAAGCACGAGAAGAGGGAGCTGATCCGGTTCACGACGTTTATCGTCACAACGTACGTGGAACCGTGGATGTCCGCCCACTGCTCGACCTCGGCCCCGGCAACGGACCTCGCCCTCCTCAAAGCCCTCGCCGCCTATCGCGACAAGGAGATCGGGCGGGCATCGGGCAAGGTGATGGCCCGGCACTGTGGTACGTCTCCGAGGAGCTCGTCGGCCTCTCTCCCTCTTCGACGAGGCGACGGTGGTCGAGGAGAAGCGGGCCATCGTCAGCGCCATGCAGCAGCGGCTGGGGGAGAAGAACCCGCCTCGCCGCGCCGACGTCGCCCTCGACGCAGTGGAGCAGCGCTCCCTGGCGTCGTTTGCGACGACCAACTCTGTCGGCCTCGTCACCGCCCTCGGGGCCGGTCACGATTTCCTCAACGTCGATCCGGCCGAGTGGTCGGGGAGGGACGACTACACCACGGCTCGTCGGCGCGCCCGTCACCTACGGGTGTGAACGACTTTGCGGAGAGGGGCGTCGCCCTCATCAGCGCGTTCTGCGGCGCCATCACGCGCGACGAGGAACAGCGACAGCACCTACTGCAGGTCGTGGAGCGCCACCGGGCGTTGTACCCGTGCGCGAAATAGGTATAGGATGGCGCGCACGGTGGATTCGTTTTTTTTGATCATCGTCACCAGTGTAGACTCGTAGAGGTTTAATAGTGGAAACTTCGGCCGCTCTGCGGGACGGTATAAAGTTATCCGATCGGAATAAAATTTTTGCACACATCCTTGTATCATTGTATCGACAAGAATTCCGACCCGGCCCAACGAACCCGAAAAAAAAATTTCAAAGTGGACCACCCTAATATATATATATATATATATATATATATTTATATATATATAAATATATATAAATCTATATAAAATAAATTTTATATATATATATATAATATAATATTTTAAATATTTTTATATATATATATATATATATTATAAAATTATTTTATATATATTATTATTATATATATATATATTATAAAATATATATAATATATGAAATTTTAATTTTTACTTTATATAAAATTTAAAATAATACAACTTATTTTATCCCTATATATCCCTATTATTTTTTTTATCTTTAAAAAATCTATAATTACTATTTTTCTCTATTTTCTCTCTCTATAATATTATATATATACAATATATATAATATTATAAAATTTAGGGTCCACAAAAAAAGGGGGAAATTGGGCCCGATGAACGAGGCCCGTTTTATCCCGAATTCGCTCTATTTTAAAAACATAAAACCCTAGGGGAAAAAAATTTGTTATTGGTCGATCGGTTCCTCCCCCCCCTTTACCCGTACTTTTATATTTGTTCACACCCATGCAAAACCAAAAACATGGTTTTATTTTACACTTGATGGGAAATTCCCTACAAAATTTGGGAGTAGGTTTTCTGTTTACCTTTTTGGGAAATTCTAGGAAACATTTTTTTTGGCCCAAAAACGGGGCGAGACAAGTTTTTGTTTACTTTGCGGCTTTGGCCTCCCCCTCTTCTTCCTTTGTGCCCTAGACGCCCTTTTTTTCCCCTTTGGCCGGGCATTTTAACGGCAGATTTGGTTTTATTTAAGGGGGTTTAAAGGGCGTGGTTTGGTGGGGTTATTGATCAAAAGCAATTTGGGGCCAAAAACCTGGCCAAAAGCCCACTGTATACCTGGACCCTGCACAGCGAAAATGTTTTAAAGGGCAGGGTGGCAAAAAGGGGGCCTGCGGGGCCCCGACCAAAGGATATAGTGGTCTATGGACTTATTTTAGAATGGTTTATCATTCATGGTATACGGGAAATTTTTCCGAAAAATTTTTGTTCTTTAAAATTTACCCCAAATAAAAAAACCCGAAAAACACGTAAAAAAATTCCCATTACGAACTTTTTTTTTGGAAAAAATATGCAGAACTTAATATTCATTAACTCTTCCCCAATTTAAAATTTTGCGAGTAAACCCTTTATCTTTAAAGGGTATAAATAGCAGCGCAATTTTTTTAGCTTTACTTTTGCTAAAATTTCTTATTGATCCCATTAATTAGAACCATGCAAAAAATTAGCTTAATAAATAAATAAAATCACAATGGGGAAATTTTTCCCGTTTGATGGGGTATTTTTTTATTTATATATTTCGTTTTCTGAAAAAATGAATTAGAAACCATGTAAAATTAGGGGTTGACTAAATAAAAAAACCTCACAATCGGTAAAATTATATAATATATATAATATTATATAATATATATATAATATATTATAAAAGGTGTATTATAAACATTTCAGTCGCCACATCCCCAACATTTAAAACCCCCTACTCCCCCCCTTTTCGAGAGTCACACCCTCGTATTTTTTCCCTCCCCCCCCCACCTATCCTCCCCTATCACGGAGAAAGGCGGGTGGGGGTGGGGAAAAGGAAACCCAAGGGAGGGAAGGGGATAAGAAGAGTAAGTTTCAGAATTTTGGTTTGAAAAAACTTATAATCCCCAAGGGGAAAAAACTAAAAGGGATGTGTGGTTTTAGCAAGAAAACTCGTAAAAGAAAACGCAGATCGGAAAGGGGCGATCTGTGGAAGTTTTAAGTGGATAAAGGGTTTTAAAAAAGGGGGGTGGGAAAAAGTTTTTTAAAGGGCTATTAACCGGGGTAAAAACAAGAAGAAATGGATTCAAGCTGGAAGGGCGAAAGTTTTAGAAAAAATAGGGAAAAACGGGTTCCCCAAATAGGGTGGTAAAAAAATTGGAATGGACCCCTAGACGGGTATTTAGTGCAGGCCCTTGGAGAGCTCTACCCCCCTGTCTCGCGGCTCACACCAGCCGTCGCCACTCACCAAACCTTTTCTCCACCTCGATCCCTCCCCCCCACCCCCAAATATTCTTGCTGTGGAAAATGCTAAAAGATTTTTAAATATGATAAAAAAATTGGGGCCGAGAATTTTTTCTTTGGCCCATTTTGTAAAGGAAAATAAAATGGGGTTTTTTAATATTATCATCTCCCCGGGCTTTTTAAATTTTTAATCTAATTTTTCCCTAAAAAATGCCCGGAAAAAAAAAAATTTCCCAGGTTTTCATTAGTTTTTGCTTTTCCCTTAAAATTTTTCCCTTTTCCGGGCCAAAAAATTTTCCTTAAAAAAAAGGGAAAATTTCCCCCTGAAAGGGGGAAACACGGGGTTTTCACGGTAACATCGGGATTTGCAAAATTTTGGGGGGGTTTATGGCCAAATTAATGAACAAAATAAAAAAATTTGGAAAAAGAAATTTAAAATACTTTGAAAACAATTATTTGTAAATAGATTTTTTTTAATAAAACAAATGTATTTAAATAAAAATGAAATTCAAAATACTGCCCAGCTCGGGCCCAAATATATCTATCTAAACTGTTTTTTTCCCGGGAATCCGGGAACTTTTTGTCCAAAAAAAATTTTTAAAAGGGAAAATTTGAAAAAAATTATTGTTTTTTTCCTTTATTTAGGGGGTTCCATTTACAAAACTTTCCCTGTTTAAAAAAAAAGAATTGGCCACGCCATAAACTTTATTTAGGGGGGTCAATGCTGTCCCGGTTTGGGGGTTTAAACAAATTTAAAAAGAGAGGGCCGACGCCAGGGGGGGTTTTTATGGTGGCGGGCCTTGGCCGGGGGGAGTGGGGGGCCTGAATGAAATGTGGGGTAAAATTCTGAGTCTTTCCCCCCCTTATTAGTGTTTTTTTTTTCTCCAGCCCTTACAGCCCCCTTCAGATACCTCAAAAAACGAAATTTTAAAAGTGGGGAAGAGATCCCCCCCTTTCAACGCCCCCCCCCCCCTACATTACCCCCGCCCGGGCCCCCAAAAAAATTTAAAAAACTAACCTTCACTAAAAACCAAACCAATAACCCCCCCTAACAAAGATCAAAGGGGGGAAAAAGGGATTTAAAATTTTACCAGGATAGGTAGGTTGGGTTTAAATTTAAAAATTTTTTTTTTTTTTTAATCTCCCCCCAAAATTTTTTTATTACGTTTTAGAGGTTTTATGAAGGGGATTGGGAAAGGGGTCTGGAAAAAAATAAAACCACAAATAAGGGGGGGAAAAGGGTACTCTAAAATTTTATCCCAAATGTGATTCAGATTTATATTATTTTAATTGAAACTTTTCCACCCATTTTTTACTTATTTTTGGTCAAATTTTGGGGCCCAAAAATTTTGGTAATGCAATGTAACGGGTTTTCGAGAAAAATAAAAAATTTTCCCAAAATTCAGATTTTCATTAAAAAAATTTTTTTTCCTTGGGGTGGGGGGCCCTTTTTGGGGAGCGGGGCCCTTTAAGCCAGGGTTAAATTGGGCCCCCCCCTTAAAAACCGCCACTGCCGCCCGCCACGAAAACTTTTTTGTTGGGGCATAGCCCACTGTAAAACCGGGGATTTCCACGGAATATCGGCCTTTCCAAAAGGGCCTGAAGTCGGGGGGCCCCGCTCGGATTCTTTATTTTAAAATATATATAATATCAATATATAAAATAATATATAATATATATATATATATATATATATTTTATATATATATTTTAGGGGATCATAAAAATTTTTTTTTATCGTATTATGTTTATATTTGCAGCCCTTCGTAAATTTTTTTTTCTAAAAATTTACCCAAAAAAAAAAACAGAAAAAACACGTTTAACAAAACCATTACGAGCCTGAAGAAATATGCTGAACTTAATATTCCCCTTCAATTTTCCCCCCTTTTAAAACTTTGCGGTCAACTTTTTTCATAAAGGGTTTATCAAAAAAAGCGCAAATTTATTAGCTTTCCTTTTATATATTTTGTTTTCGGATAAATGAATTTAAATCAGGATAAATTTGGGTTTAAAATAAATAAAAAAATAATCAATCGGGTTTTTTTCCCGATTATGATGTTAATTTATTTATTATTAATTTTTTATAAAAAGTGAATTAGCACCATGAAAAATTAGCGTTAACTAAAAAAAACCGTGTTCAATGGGGAAAATTTTACCCGTTTGTGATTTTTTTTTTTTAAATTTTAATGCAAATTTTAAATGCATGGTTCAAATTTCCCATTTTCAGAAAATGAAATCATCAAGGGAAAAGCTAAAAAAAATTTGCGCTTCTATTGATCCCCCTTCATGATAAAAGTTGACTCGAAAAGTTTTAATGGCAAAGGGATTTAAAGTGAATCAGAGTCTCGAAGGGCCCTTTCTTTAGCGTTTTTTTTACTTTTTTTATTTTAAATAAATTTATAGAACAAACTTTTTTAAAGATTCCCAATATATAATATAATTCTGATAAACCAGTCTATATGATAGCCCAAATAAAACCACTAAAATATTTTGCGGGCGGGCCGCAGGCTGCTATGCAGCCGGGCCCAATTTCAAAACATTTTTCGCGTGAAAAAGTCCAGAGAAAAGGTGGTTTGGTTAGGGGGGGGGATTATGCTGACGGGGGGGGTTAAAAATTGGGAAAAAAAAAAAAAAGAAATGGCCGACCTTTTGGGAAAACTTTATTTTAGGGGGGGGATGCTTTTGGGGTTTTAAAAATTGTCTAAAAGGGGAAAAGTAAAAAACACGAAAAAATAAAATTTACAGATCCCGGGGTTAATCCGGTTTTTTGGCACGGATAAAAACCGGTATTGAAAACTGTTTACGGTCCTGAGGACGTCCCGGTATTTTTCCCCCGAAAAACCGGAAATCGGAAATTTCCCGGTATTTTTTTTGATACCGCAAACCCTACCCTGGTTTTCCCCATGAGCCTGGGGCAAAAGAGCTTTACCGAGAGGTTCACTGGGGCCGGGGCCTTTTTTTGGTTTTTAATGGACCCCGCGTCCAAAGGGGCCCGAAGGGCCTTTACGGGTCGCTCTTTGCAAAAGGGGGGGGAACTTTTCCTTTTTGGGTGATGATAGGGTGAAAAGGGAAAAGGGGGGAGAGAGGAAAGGAAGGAGATAGGGGAAAAAGGGGAAAGGGGGAAAAAGGACCTAAACCCATTACCCTCACCCCCCCCCATTCACTAAACCCCCCCCCTTTAAACCCTTTCATCACCCATTCCCCATCCCCCCGGCCCCATTCACTAACCATTACCCACCACCAAAACCCATTCCCCCCCCTTAACCCACCCCCACACCCATCCGGGGGGAAAATTTGGGTTTAGGATAAAAAAGAGAACCATACGTAATATAAAAGGGGCAAAACCAACAACAGAGGAAGGGTTAATGTGGGGCAACACATTAAAGAACCCCAGTCACCAATTTCCTTTCACCACTATACTCTGTTGTTTTTTTTTTACGAGGGGAAAAATCCTGACCCCCTTTCTCCCTTAAATGACTTTTTTTGACCCAGGAGAAGGGAATACAAACGCTTCTTCTAAATTTCAGTTGACCCCAGCGCGCCAAAGTATTTTTTCGCCGGGCAAACATAACACAGCGCTTTCCCTACGAGAATTCAGAAAAAAATAAATCCCATGGCAGCCTACTGACTTTTCGAAAGAGATATATTTTCATATGGCAGCTTTTTTTTAAGGGACGGCAGCCATCAAGCCGTTGAGGAATGTTCAGATGCCCTTGTCAATTATATAGACGCAAACATTTAAAAAAATAAACCCCCTTCCTTCCCGCGAGTAATTTGAACAGACGCGCATTTGGGAAAAGCATCATTATTTGCATAATGGGTGGGAAAGGAAAAAACCTAACAAAGGAGCCCAAAATTAAAAATTATTTTATCTCTACAAAGGGATAGGGCAGTGGGAAAAAATATCAAGGGGTTTTTGGATGTTTCGGGGAGAAAGTGGCATAAGTGGGTGGAGAGTTTTCCCCGGGGGGTTGGCGGGGGTCGCAGCAGGCCGGGGCACCGTAACAGTATAAGTGGCCAGGGTGAGGATGGGAAAAGTCATATTTGAAAAATTTTTCCTTTTCTTTCCCATTTTTAGGATGGGCATCCCCTTGGGGTTTTATGACATTTAGGGGCTTGTGATGTTTTACTCCTCGGGCCCCGGGCCCCCTTATTCTGTTAGGGGTCCCGGGGGGGGCCCGCGACACCCCCAACCCCCCCGTGAAAATCTTTCCCCCCACTTAGGGACACATTTTCCCCGTAAAATCCACAATCCTTTTATTTCTTTTTACTTTCCCCTATGCCTTTTTTGTAGAGATAAAAAAATTTAATTTTTTTCCTTTGTTAGGGCTTTCTTGCCACCCATTATGAAAAAATGTGTTATACCAATGGCATCTGTTCAAATTTCTCGCGGGAAAGGGAAAGGGGATATTTTTTTTAAATGCTTTTTTCTTTTAAGGGCAAATTTTGGGCCCCTGAACATTCCTCAAAAGATTTTTTGAATTTGGGCTGCCCGGGCCCTTAAAAAAAAGCTGCCAAAAGGAAAATATTTTCTCCGGAAGTCAGTGGTGCCCTAGAGTACATTTTTCTGAATTCCCGGGATGGGAAGCCGTGGTTATGAGGGCGCGAAAAATACTTTGGCGCGCTGTGTTTTTTAAAATAATTAACCATAATTCAAAGGGAAAAAATGGGGAATTTATTCTAATTATGAGACCTTAAAAATAGAAAGGAAATTTTGCCCTGTAAAAAAAAAAAAAAAAAAAAGAGACCCATAATTCCCTAACTCACCCAAACACCCATTCACTCACTTACCTCGTTTGGCCCGTTAAGATTTACACATTTCCCATCCCCTCATCCCCCACCCATAAAACCAATTTACAAAACCCCAACCCCTTCTCACACCCCCACTCCAAAAAATTTTAAACCCCTTTTCCCAAAAAAAATCCTCAAAAACCCCCAAAAACCCACCACCCATCAAAAACCCAAAACACCCCCAACAACGTTAAAAAATTAACGTTTTTAACAAAAACTCAAAACAAACAACCCCCCAAATTTTTTTAAATTTTTAATTTCCCCAATAAAAATTTTAAAAAAATTTTAAAAATTCCCCCCCAGATTTCCACACCCCCCAATAAAAAAATTTTTTAAAAAATCACCTTTTAATTTTTATTTTGGGGGAAAAAATTTAACTTTTGGGTTTTTATGGGTTAAAAGGGTTTTTAAGGAAAACGTTTCCGGGGTTTTTAATTTGGGAATTTTATTTAAATTTTGGTGGGGGGAAAGGGGGGAGTGTTGGGGGGGTGGGGTGATGGGTAAGGTGGGGTAATGGGTGGGGGGGGGGAATGGGGTTTAATTTGGGGTGGGAGGGGAGGGGGGGTGGGGGGAAGGAAAGGGGGGGGTGTGGGGAATGGGTGAAGGGGGGGAAAGGGTTTTGGGGGGGTGATGGGTAATGGGGGTGGAGGGGGGAGGAATGGGGTTTTAGGGTTTGGATTAACCCCTTTATTTTATTTTTTCCCCGTCCGTTTTCCCCTTTTGACTCTTCATCCCTCCCCTTTTTTCCTTACTCCTTTTTCCCCTTTCCTTCTCACATAACTTTTCCCTTTCCCTTCCCCCTCTCCCACCTTCCCTTATCACCCCATCATCACCAAAAAAGGGATGAGTTCCCCCTCTTTCTGCACGAGCGGGCGGGCGAGGCCCTTTTGCCCCAGGATCGCTGGCCCTCCTGAAAAACAAAATGGCGCGCCATGTTTAAAACACTCGAAATGACCCCCCTTCCCAGAAACTCTCTGGTTTTAGGGAAGGGCAGGGGGACAGGGTTTTTGGGACTTTGTAGCCCAACCCCATCTTTCCCAGCCACCAAAAATTTTGTATTTTCAGGGGAGGTTTTCGTACAACCGTAGCAAAATAATATAGTCAGTAGATAAAATATAAGGACATTTTAAAAAAAAAAATTTAATTAAAACATTCCACATATAAAAAAAATTTTCTTTTTTTTCCCCCCAAAATAATAATATACCAATCCCTGACAAAAAAAATTCCATGTTGGGTTTATTTTTTCCAAAAAAATGAAATTAAAAAAAAACCTAAATTTTTTTGTTTAAAACAAAATTACCAAATAAGCTGAACTCCAGAAAAATCTACGTAGCTATCATCCTCAAAAGAAAAGAGGAAATTTTGTTCCCCTCATTTTTTATCCCCTGTGTTTCTGGCGCTTTTTAATGATAGGTTCAGAGTCAGGTCAAACGACTTTTCAGATCAGTGTAAAGGATGGGAAAATAACACAAACGCTTTTTTTTCCCCCTTTCCCTTTTTTTTCCCCCTTCAAAACACAAGTATTTTATTTTTTTTTTAAAGGGTAAAATTGGGCCCTTGAAAAAAGGAGGGCGGGTAACCCCCGAGTGTAACCTTTTCCCCAGAACAACAAGGGCTTTCAGTACTCTATTTAATCTTGCCCATCCCCCTATAAACCCCAACCAAAGCCCAGAGAGTCCCTTAAGCCTTGATCACAACTAGGGAAAAACCACACACGCACACCCACCAAAAAACAAAAACACCACACAAAACAAAACCCCCAAAAACACACACCTCGAACCCGGGGGGTTTTAGGGAAAATGTGTGCGGGTTTTTAGTCAATTTTTGGGGCCCCCCCGGGTTTTGGGTTTCGTGGGGTCTAGAATGTAATAAAAAAAATTTAGATTAAAATAAGAAAAAAATTAAAAAAAATTTAAAAAAAAGGTTCCCCTTTTTTTCTATATTTTTTTGGGTTTTGATAAAAGCCCAATTTGGGTTTTATGTAACCCTTTCGTAATATTTGTTTTTTTTTTTTATTCTTTTGAGTTTGGATTTTTTATTTTTTTGGGGGGGGCTGATCGAATTTTTGACTTTTTTTTGGGACTTTTATTTTTTTTTTGGGGGGATTGTAAATTATTTTTTTCTCTTTTTTAATTTTTTTTCTAGCTTTTGAGAAATTTCGGGGGTTTTTTATCAACTCACACACACACACAGACACGGGCAAAAAAGACACAGAAAACAGACACAGACACAGACACAGAAAAGACCAGACACCGCACAGACCAGACACAGACCAGACAAGACCCGACTCCGACTCCGAAAGCCGACTCCCCGGGCCCCACCAGAAACGACACAACACAGAAACAGACCAAAAAGAAACGACACAAACCGACAAAAACACACCACACACACACAAACACCACCACACACACACAAACACCCCACACCAAAACACAAAACCACACCACACACCAAAACCCACACACAAACACACACATACATTTCCCCGCTCTCTGGAAAAAAAAAAAGGATAAAAAATAAAATAAGGGCTTTTTTATTGCCCCCCACCCCCCCTTTCACTATTAAAACCCCAATATTTTAAAAATAATAAAGGTAAATTTTAAAGCTATAAAAAATTAAAAATTTTTTATACCTCTAAATTTACAACCCATCAAAAAGGAAACGTCCAAACCCAATATACAAAGGGAAACACCCTTTGAGTAAAATACTAGTTAATATTATACTCTTGATGAAGTAATAAGTCTTTGATGCAATATATACCTTGTCAAATGCCTTATATATTTCAGAACACAATAACACAATAAAACTATCCATTTTCATTCACTCATCTCTTGTTTCACCTGGTTTGAATAATACAGTATATAATCGTGATTAAGTAATAAGTCTTTGATATAATATACCTTATCAAATGCCTTACAGAATTTTATCCATAAGAACACAAACACATCTATCCATTATTTTTTCCTCTCTTAGGTATTTCAGCTTATTATCCCAGCTTACAAGTTATTATGATGACTTAATTGGCGTTAGTATTATAGTGAGAACATAATATTACCTCTTATCTCTCGATTCAGCTTAATATCCCAGCTTGAATTTCAAGTTAATATGATAACTTAATTAACGATATTATTATTGAGAGAACATTATTTTAACCTTATATCTTCTCTTAGTTCAGCTTAATATTCCCAGCTTTCAAGATAATATGATGACTTAATTGAGGTTAATATTGTTGTGAGAATATCATATTATTACCTCTTAGCCCTTTCATTTCTAATTTATACTCTAGCTTTCAAGTTAATAAGATGATTTAATTAACGTTATAATTATAAGAAAACATTAGAACTGGAGTTCATATCCAAATATGTATGCATACGTAGTGTTTTATTTATTATATTTTTGCTGTCTAGGAGCAATCTATGGGTGCGAGGCACCCACTCTCCTCCCCTGCTAGCTCCCCACGCCCCCCCGCGCCCCTGGAGGAGGCTGACGAGGGGGAGGAAGGGGGACCTCTTGCCCATGGACCCCCCCGCACCCCACCCGCGATTCCAGTGTATCTATGGGAGCGGAAAAGAAGGGGTTATATAGGAATACAAAATTCTTTTAAAGTTCAAAGTTAGGGGTGGGTTGGAGGAGGAGGAGGAGGGGGGCTTAGGAGGAGGAGGAGGAGGAGGAATACAAAGGAATACAAAGGAAACACAAACAGCAACAGACCGATAGGTCCTTACAAGGCTGTTTGCTTTAACTACACTACACTAACTAGATAATAAGAGAGAAAGAATAGGAAGTAGAAGGCTCCTCCCCACCCACCCATCCCTCCAGCCGAAGCTGGCCGGAAAAGAAGTGATACCATGCAATATAGAAAAACTGCATGGAATTTGTGAGGAAAGTTGAAAGCTGTAATCTATGGCTAACTACTACTAGTTTGTGGGGGTAGGTTTAGTGCTTGATAGATAGGTCATGTTATGTGTGTTTTGTAATGGTGTGAACACAGTGTGGAGGTTCAAGGGTGGTGCGGCAGCCTTGCCTGGCGCTTTCTTGGGAGGCAGCAGTCAATCAGGCCCCAGCTCCGTTCAATCCACTGCGGATTGCGTACTTTCCATCTAGGACGCCGTACACTTCAATGCCTCCTGCAGCAGTGACCCCTGGTACCTTAAATCCCGATGGTGGTCACTAACTGTCAGGACCCTAACTGAACCACAGCCCGTCACAGGTCGAGAGTAGTAGTGGTAACCGTTAACTCGGGGCTATCTGTGTGTGTTATGAGGTCTAATGTAGTGTTGGTGTAGGCTCAGTGTGGAAGTTCAAGGGTGGTGCGGCAGCCTTGCCTGACGCTTTCTTGGGAGGCAGCAGTCAATCAGGCCCCAGCTCCGTTTCAATCCACTGTGGTAGTGCACTTTCCAAGTAGGACGCCGTGCACTTCAATGCCCCCTGCAGCAGTGACCCCTGGTATATAAATCCCGATGGTGGTCACTAACTGACAGGGCCCTTACTGAACCACAGCCCGTCACAGGTCAAAAGTTGTAGTAGTGACCGTTTACTCGGGGCTGTCTGAGACGTGTGGGAGGGGTTGTGTAGACTCGACTCGCAATCATTTTACGCAATGAGAGTAAGTATCAGAGGCCCGCGAGATAAATTTATTATTCCGAGATAAACAGTGACAACCGGGGATTTGATATGAAATATTTATCGAGGCGATTTTTAAATGATTCTATTGTATTTGAGTTTACTACGTCTGACGGCAGTCCATTCCATACGTTTACAACACGGTTTGTGAAGAAGT
>JACEEZ010011353.1:20000-27500 GCA_016584305.1 Chionoecetes opilio
GGAGCAGAAAATAAGATATGCAAATGAGAATGAAATATAAAGAGGTGACCAACGGAGTGAAAAAACTGGAGAAATAACATAAGATAAGGAAGAAAAGTGAAGAAAAGGAAATAAGAATAAATAATTTACAAGTGACATTAGTGGGAAAATAAATAAATAGTGAATGATAGAATGTAACTTCAAAGGAAAAACTACGAAGGTTATACATTAGAAATACACACAAAGAAAAATAGAAATACAGGGATAAAATTTTTTGGTTTGTAAAAAAAAACCAAAATTGTTTAAATTTGGGCCCAAAAAACAAAAAAATAAACATCGGTAAAAAATTTTATAATCATGGTAAAAAATTTGAATCTTGTGAAAGCAATAAAATTCAATGTAGATAGAAAATGTATTGTTTAAAAAAAAACCGGGGGGATTTAAAAAAAATTTTTTGGGGGTTTTTAAAAAAAAGGGGGGGTTTTTCCAAAAAAAAAAAAAATTAAAGGGGGGGGAAAAAAAAAAAAAGTCCCAAAAAAAAGTAGATATGAGAGATTGGGGGGGGGAAAAAAAATTGGGGGGGGGGGGGGGCCGGGGGGGGGAAAAAAGGGGTTTAAAAATTTTTTTAAAAAAAAAAAGGGGTTTTTTTTTAAAAAAAAAAAGGGGAAAGGGGGGGGGAAAAAAAAAAAAAAAAAAAAATTAAAAAAATTTTTAAAATTTTTGGGGGGGGGGGGAAAAAAAAAAAGGAAAAGGGTTTTTTTAAAAAAAAAAAAGGGAAGGGGGGGAAAAGGGGAAAAAAAAAAAAGGGAAAAAAAAAGGGGGGGGAAAAAAAAGGGGGGAAAAAAAGGGGGGAAAAAAAAAAAATTTAAAAAAAGGGGGGGGAAAAAGGGGGAGGGAAAAAAATTTTTAAAAAAGGGGGAAAAAAAAGGGGGGGGGGAAAAAAAAAAAAAAAAAAGGGGGGGAAAAAAAAGGGGGGAAAAAAAAAAAAAAAAGGGGGGGGGGGGGGGGGGGGGGGGGTTTTTTCCCCCCGGGGGGGGGGGGCCCCCCCCTTAAAAAAAGGGGGAATTTCCCAAACCCCCCGGGGGGGGCCCCCCCCCGGGGGGCCCCCGGGGGGGGGGGGGGAAATTTAAAGGGGGGGCCCCCCCCGGGGGGGGGGTTTAAATTTTTTTTTTCCCCCCCGGGGGGGAAAAAAAAAAAAAAAAAAAAAAGGAAGGGGTTTTTAAAAAAAAGGGGGGGGGGAAGGGGGGAAAAAAAAAAGGGAAAAAAAGGGGGGGGGGGGGAAAAAAAGGGGAAAAAGGGGGGAAAAAGGGAAAAGGGGGGGGGGAAGGGGAAAAAAACCCCCAAAGGGGGGGAAAAAAAAGGGAAAAAAAGGGGGGGGGTTTTTTTTTTTTTTTTTGGGGGGAAAGGGGAAAAAGGGGGAAAAAAAAAAAAAGGGGAAAAAAAAAAGGGAAAGGGGGAAAGAAAAAAAGGGGGGGGAAAAGGGAAAAAAAAGGGAAAGGGGGGGGAAAGGGGGGAAAAAAAAAAAAATTTTTTGAAAAAAGGGGGGGGGGGGGAAAAAAAAAAAAAAAACCCAAAAAGGGGGGGGGAAAAAAAAATGAAAAGGGGGGGGAAAAAAAAACCAAAAAAAAAGGGGGGAAAAAAAGGGGGGAAAAAAAAAAGGGTTGGGAAAAGGGGGGGAAAAAAATTTTTTTTTTTGGGGGGGGGGAAAAAAAAGGGGGGGGAAAAGGGGGGGGGGGGTTTTGGGGGGGGGGGGGAAAAAGGGGGGGGGGGGGGGGGGAAAAAAAAAGGGGGGGGGCCCGGGGGGGGGGGTTTGGGGGGTTTTTTGGGGGGGGTTTGGGGGGGGGGGCCGGGGGGGGGGTGGGGGGGGGGGGGGCTAAATCTTTCCCAAAAACGTTGAGATTCCAGCACCAGAATTTTGAGACCTCACGAAAACATTTGAGAGCCCCCGAAACGTTTGAAATTCCCAAGGAAACGTTGCACATCGTCATAAACGTCTTCCAACAACAAAACGAAGAAGAATTTTAAAGGAAATTGCCAACTATCCTGATAACCAAAAATTTTTTTTTCTCTCTCTCTCTCTCTCTCTCTCTCTCTCTCTCTCTCTCT
Source organism: Chionoecetes opilio (assembly GCA_016584305.1). NCBI lineage: Eukaryota > Metazoa > Arthropoda > Malacostraca > Decapoda > Majidae > Chionoecetes > Chionoecetes opilio. Next base: position 22,086 of record JACEEZ010011353.1, read on the forward strand.
TCTCTCTCCTCTCTCTTTCTCTCTCTCTCTCTCTTCTCTCTCTCACACACAAAAAAAAAAAAAAAAAAAAAAAAAACTAGGACGCAGCTGTGATGGATAAATCGTATTTTAGCTGCGTCGCCTGGAAGAGGACGGGAAGAATACAAAGGAAAAGAAGAGAAGAGTATGAGGAAGGAAGGAAGGAAAGAAGGAAGGAAGGAAGGAAGGAAGTGAAAGGTACGGGTAGGTAAGGCCAAGGCAAAGACGCCAATGGGAAGGGAAAGGAAAAGGAAGGGTACGAAGGAAGGAAACAGTGCAGGGAAAGGAAAGGGAACAAGAAAGGGAAAGATGGGATGAATTTAATGCTAAAAAGGCAAAATGTGCCAGACTAAAGAACATGTGAGAGAATGAAGATAAAAGGGAAGGTGCAAAGGCAAGCATAGGAAGGGAGGAGGAGGAAGAAAACAATCTTAAAACAATCAACTTTTTTCGTAATTCAATCGAGTTTGACAGCCAATTAACCTGCGAGAAGCCTTACCTACAGCACACCTTAAATTATCCTGTCATTACCGATTTAATTAATGGGTATAAAGTAAAAATGAAATAAGGAACAAATTAATCATCATTACATTTATGCTTTCACCTACAACGTGTTTACCAAATTATGTGAAAAAAGTGACAAAAAATCGCTCATGTAGTAAATAGTTACTTGGAATTCATTTTTTTTCATATACAGTGTTTGAAGTGTCCTTGGCAGAATGTTACTGCTTGAAAATCCGTGAGTGTGTGTGTGTGTGTGTGTGTGTGTGTGTGTGTGTGTGTGTGTGTGTGTGTGTGTGTGTGTGTGTGTGTGTGTGTGTGTTGTGTGTGGTGTCTGTGTGTGTGTGGTGTGTGTCTGTGTGTGTGTGTGTGTGTGTGTGTGTGTGTCTGTGTGTGTGTGTTGTGTGTGTGTGTGTGTGTGTCTGTGTGTGTGTGTGTGTGTGTGTGTGTGTGTGTGTGTGTGTGTGTGTCTGTGTGTGTGTGGTGTGTGTCTGTGTGGTGTGTGTGTGTGTGTGTGTGTGTGTGTGTGTGGGTGTGTGTGCGTGTGTGTCTGTGTGTTGTTTTGTGTGTGTGTGTTGTGTGTGTGTGTGGGTGCGTGTGTGTGTTGGGTGTGTGTGTGTGTGTGGTGTGTGTGTGTGGTGTGAGTGTGTGTGTTGTGTGTGTGTGTGTGTGTGTGTGTGTGTGTGGTGTGTGGTGTGTGTGTGTGTTGTATGTGTGTGTGTGCTGTGTGTGTGTGTGTGTGTGTGTGCGTGTGTGTGTGTTGTGTGTGTCTGGTTGTGTGTAAGTAAGTAGTAAGTAAATTTATTGCCTTCAAAGCACCGAATATAATTGAATATATAAACAAAACGTAATGATGCACGGTCTGTGACATAAGCCTTAGACAGACAAAATCGTAATATGGTTGTTCAGTAGTACAGGCATTATAAGTGACAAACTATACAATATGAATAACACCAAAAAAAATATATATGAAAAAAACATTCTAAGCAAATACAGACAATCGACACAGTTTCAACACAAGTTTATAAAGTATTTTGACTATTTAATAAATAAGTCTTTATTTTCTTCTTCAATTGTAGTAAATTTCCAGCCTCCATCAGACTTTTTATTGCAATAGGAAGAGAATTCCATATCTGAGGACCTTCACACAACACACTTTTATTATAGAGGGACGTACGAAACTGTGGACACACTAAATTAATACTATTACCCCTAATATTATAAATATTTCGACGAAATCGAAAACCTTATTTCCTGGGTAGAGTTTAATGTTTTTATAAATAAGCAACATTATGAAATATTTTCTAATTAATTTGAAATGTAATATATTGAGCTGAGGATATATATGATTTTGGAAGCAAATTTTCCCATAAATAGAATGCATCTCATGATTTTATTTTGGGCTATTATCAATTTATTTAGGAAAGATGGCCATGTACAACCCCATATGGAAACGCAATAAATCAAGTGAGGGTAACACAATGTATAATATATACTTAACATAGATTCAGTTGTAAGTTGATGGCGGACCCTATACAATATACCACATATTTTAGATAATTTCAGACAAACTTGATTAATGTGAAAGCTCCAGTTTAAGTTCTCGTCAATATTAATTCCTAGAAATTTTGTATGAGGCACACGTTGAATTGATTGACCTTTTAATGACAATGGAGGCATAATATTCTTAATTGATCTATTTTGGAAAAGTATGTAATTGGTTTTGGCAATATTGAGGTGCAATTTATTGGACTCTAGCCATTGATTTATTAGATTTAATTCAAGATTTAAATTTATATGTAAAGAGTCAATATTGTATCGGCTAATAAGAGACTAGTGTCATCAGCATAAATAGTACATTTAAATTTTGTGCTAGCATTTGGTATATCATTAATATATATGAGAAAAAGTAGAGGCCCTAGAATAGATCCCTGAGGTACACCTTTAGTTATAACTTTGAAAACTGAATACATGGAATTACAATATACACTTTGTGACCTGTTACTGATGTAGCTCTTCAATAACCGGTGAGTAATGCCCCTTATCCCTATATGTTCAAGTTTATCAAGAAGTATGTTATGATCTAAGGAATCAAAGGCTTTGGATAGATCTAAAAATATTCCAGCTACATAGAATTTACCTTCCAAGTATTTATATACATCATTAACAAATTGTAAGATTGCTGACTCTGTAGAGTGGTTTGATCTAAATCCATGTTGACAATCTGTTAGTAGGCGGTTTTTCTCAAGGTAGTTAACAAGGCGAGTGGAGAGTGCCTTTTCAAACAATTTGCTAAATGCTGGAAGAATCGAAATGGGTCTGTAATTATTAATATCATGCTTACTACCTGATTTGTGCAGCGGAATTACCTTTGCCTTTTAAGCTCACTTGGAAAGATACCGGTCATAAAGGAGAGGTTAATTATGTGTGTTAAAGGAGTAGAAATGAAAGAGGCGGTGTGGTCTTAGTAGTTTGGGTGAAATATCATCATATCCTGCCGCATCAGACTTAATGCCTTTTAGGAAGCTCTCTATTTCCGTGGTTTTACAGGAGTAAGGTACATTGAAAAATCAGGAGGATTGCGTAAATATTGATCATGTGAATTGTTATTTAAGGTGGTGTTGTTTGATGAATTTCCAAAACTTAAGAAGTGGTCGTTAAACTTAGTTGCAGTATCATTACACAAGGGTTTTAGCTCTATTGAATAGTCCTTTGAAGCAGAGGAATTTCTACCAAGAATTTCATTAATTGACTTCCAGTGTGACTTAGGATTACCTTGAGACTGCTTTAGTTGATCCTTATAGTACTTATTTTTGCAGCTCTTAGCACAGTTGTTAATTTATTTCTGTAAGTTCGATAAAATTCACGAAATGTTATTGGCCATTTATTTGCAAGTCTTTCTAACCTGTGTTTTTCTTTGATGCTGTTCTTTAAAGCTGGAGTGATGTAAGAATTTTTATGATCATTTTGTTTAACTCTAATCTGCTTCACTGGAAAATGTTTTTGGAACAGAGTATCAAACTGGTGGTAAAATAAATTGTAAGAGTGTGTGTGATTGTGTGTGTGTGTGTGTGTGTGTGTGTCTGTGTGTGTGTGTCTGTGTCTGTGTGTGTGTGTGTGTGTGTGTGTGTGTGTGCGTGCGTGCGTGTGTGTGTGTGTGTGTGTATGTGTGTGTGTGTGCGTGTGTGTGGTGTGTGTGTGTGTGTGTGTCTGTGGTGTGTGTGTGTGTGTGTGCGTGTGGTGTGTGTGTGTGTGTGTGCGTGTGTGTGTGTGTGTGTGTGTCTGTGTGTGTGTGTCTGTGTGTCTGTGTGTGTGTGTGTGCGTGCGTGCGTGCGTGTGTGGTGTGTGTGTGTGTGTGTGTGTGTGTTGTGTGTGTGTGTGTGTGTGTGTGTGTGTGTGTGTGTGTGTGCGTGCGTGTGTGTTGTGTAATAGCTACATTAATGACAAGACTGTATACTCTGTTGCCATTAATGTTGCTAAACTGTTGCCATTCCATCTTATAAGCATACAACTCCTCCTCCTCCTCCTCCTCCTCCTCCTCCTCCTCCTCCTCCTCCTCCTCCACCCCACCCACACCTGCCATCACCTCGCCCTCCTCTTCGCCCTCCTCTTCCCTTTCTTCCGCCTCGAGTAACACCTCCTCCTCTACCCCCCCCCCTTCCTCCTCATCCTCCTCTCCCAGATTTTCCCCCGCACACCCCTATACCTTAAGATCCTCAACCTCCTTAAATCTACCCGGCCCAACCGTATCCACATCCCCTTCTATCTCATCCAACCCCTCCACCTCCTCCTCCTCTACCTCCTCCTCCTTCCCCCCCTCCTCCTACTCCTCCTTCTCCACCTCCTCCACCTCCTCCTCTCCTCCTCCCCCTCCTCCTCCCCCTCCTCCTTCCTCTGCCTCCTCCTCCTCCTCATCTACTCCTCCTCACTCCTCTCCTCCTCCTCCCCTTCTCACTCCTCTACGCCAGCCTCCTCCTCCTCCCCCGCTCCCTCGTCTTCTCCTTCCCCTGCTCCCTTTGCTCCCGTAAGGCGAGGAGCACGACGACCAACAGCAGTCAAGGCGCCCCTAACGATCAAAACTTACAACAAATTTCAGGTTCTTGGCGAAATGAAGGAAGACGTACACGAGACCAGATTGATCGGGGACTCAATTCTCCGAGGACAACTGGTGGAGTTTTGTGGTAGGGTCACGAGTGACAAAAGGAAGCGCTTCTGTTTCCCAGGAGCAAGACTCGACGACATCACTGCAGCCTGCGATGACGTCAAAAGAACACTAACAAAACACTCTCTATGTCATCCATGCAGGAACAAACGACGTGTACAGTAGCGGATCTGAAGAAATTCTGGACAAGTAATGATCAGGAACGTAAGGGGGNCCCCCACCCCCACACACCCCCCCCCACAACACACACACACCCCCCCCCCAAAACAACACACACCACCACACACCCACCCCCACACACACAACACACACACCCACCCCACACACACACCCCACACCCCCCCACCCCCCCCACCCACCCCCCACCACCCCCCCAACCCCCCCACACACCCCACACCACCACCCACCACCCCCACACACACCACACCCACACCCCCCCCACCACCACCCCCCCCCCCCCACCCCCACCCCCCCCCCCACACACCCCCACACCACACAACACAACACCAACACACACACACCACACACACCACACACAGGAAATGATGAGTATGGGATACGGGGGAAAGGGGACTCGTACACCTGCTTGGGGTAGAGGATAAGCTCTGTACCACACAACACCACCACACCACAACACACAAACAAACAGGTAAGGATGAGTAGGGAGATACAGGGGAAGGGGACTCGTACACCTGGCATGGGGGTAAGGTAACTCTTACACAAGCCCCGGGGAA
>JACEEZ010011353.1:30000-37500 GCA_016584305.1 Chionoecetes opilio
GTGTTGGGTTTTCTAGAGTATTATAAGAGTAGAGGCACGGCAGGGCATGCACGTAAGTAAGGGAGGCACGTGATGGGGGTAACTCAACTGGCCTTACCACCTTTTTGATTCTACGTTTTACTTTATAGGGACTGGCATCTAGCGGGTTTTTGTTATTTCCATTTTATTTGCCCTTGGCGACTTGCTTATGATGTAAAAAAAATAACGATACATGATACATTAGCTAGGTTTTATGGGTAAAGAAAGGTATTTGTGTTGGTGTTGTTATTGTCAATTAGATTTTTTTTTTTTTGCCCATGGTGACTTCCTTATGATGTAAAAGAATAATGAGATAGGATATATTAGATACGTGGTATAGGTAAGGAAAGGTGTTGTTGTTGGTGTTGTTATGGTTAATTAGATATTTTTGTTTTCTTGCCTATGGTGACTTGCTTATGATGTAAAAGAATAATGAGATAGGATATATTAGATAAGTGGTATAGGTAAGGAAAGGTGTTGTTGGTGGTGGTGTTATGGTTAATTAGATTTTTTTTATTCATTATTTTTTTTGTCACGTCGGAGCCTATAGCGTCTGTAGGCTATTCTTTTACCTTGAGGGCTGAGGTGGTTGGCCTGCACATTCTGGAGGGCTGTGATGGTTGGCCTGCACATTCTGGAGGGCTGTGATGGTTGGCCTGCACATTCTGGAGGGCTGTGATGGTTGGCCTGCACATTCTGGAGGGCTGTGATGGTTGGCCCTGCACATTCTGGAGGGCTGTGATGGTTGGCCTGCACATTCTGGAGGGCTGTGATGGTTGGCCTGCACATTCTGGAGGGCTGAGGTGGTTGGCCTGCACATTCTGGAGGGCTGTGATGGTTGGCCTGCACATTCTGGAGGGCTGTGATGGTTGGCCTGCACATTCTGGAGGGCTGTGATGGTTGGCCTGCACATTCTGGAGGGCTGTGATGGTTGGCCTGCACATTCTGGAGGGCTGTGATGGTTGGCCTGCACATTCTGGAGGGCTGTGATGGTTGGCCTGCACATTCTGGAGGGCTGTGATGGTTGGCCTGCACATTCTGGAGGGCTGAGGTGGTTGGCCCTGCACATTCTGGAGGGCTGTGATGGTTGGCCTGCACATTCTGGAGGGCTGAGGTGGTTGGCCCTGCACATTCTGGAGGGCTGTGATGGTTGGCCTGCACATTCTGGAGGGCTGAGGTGGTTGGCCCTGCACATTCTGGAGGGCTGTGATGGTTGGCCTGCACATTCTGGAGGGCTGTGATGGTTGGCCTGCACATTCTGGAGGGCTGTGATGGTTGGCCCTGCACATTCTGGAGGGCTGTGATGGTTGGCCTGCACATTCTGGAGGGCTGTGATGGTTGGCCTGCACATTCTGGAGGCTGTGATGGTTGGCCTGCACATTCTGGAGGGCTGTGATGGTTGGCCTGCACATTCTGGAGGGCTGTGATGGTTGGCCCTGCACATTCTGGAGGGCTGTGATGGTTGGCCTGCACATTCTGGAGGGCTGTGATGGTTGGCCCTGCACATTCTGGAGGGCTGTGATGGTTGGGCCTGCACATTCTGGAGGGCTGAGGTGGTTGGCCCTGCACATTCTGGAGGGCTGAGGTGGTTGGGCCTGCACATTCTGGAGGGCTGAGGTGGTTGGCCCTGCACATTCTGGAGGGCTGAGGTGGTTGGCCTGCACATTCTGGAGGGCTGAGGTGGTTGGCCCTGCACATTCTGGAGGGCTGAGGTGGTTGGCCCTGCACATTCTGGAGGGCTGAGGTGGTTGGCCCTGCACATTCTGGAGGGCTGAGGTGGTTGGCCCTGCACATTCTGGAGGGCTGAGGTGGTTGGGCCTGCACATTCTGGAGGGCTGAGGTGGTTGGCCCTGCACATTCTGGAGGGCTGAGGTGGTTGGCCCTGCACATTCTGGAGGGCTGAGGTGGTTGGCCCTGCACATTCTGGAGGGCTGAGGTGGTTGGCCTGCACATTCTGGAGGGCTGTGATGGTTGGCCCTCGCCCGTGGTGGCGCAGGCTGGATTTTTATAGTGACCCCTGTGCTGGTTTGACCTGAGGCTCGTGCTGCCCCCTGGTGCCCGCCGCCGCACGTGTAGTCACAGTCAAAGGTGGCAGAGATATTTTCGGCCACTCGACAATGGAAGAAACAGTTGCTCCTGGCGGGACTTGAACTCGGGACGGGGACCAGGTTGTTGAGTTACTGTTACTTCCAACTCTTTTTATTCTTTTTGATGCTAAAACTTTTTATCTTTTTTTTTCACCCTCCAATAATTTAAATCCTAAGGAAGGAAGATAACAAAAAGCCTACGGGCGCTATAGGCTTCAACGAAAAAAAAAGAGAAATTTAAGCGTCGCCGTTCAAACCTTTCAAAACTTCCCTCATAAATCACACACGAGACCAGATTAATGCCCCTTAAAACTTGGACGCCCCTTTAATAATGCACCGGACCCACACCCGGCAATCAGCATGCACACCTTTTGTACCTACCAGCATAAAGCACCCGAGCGGCTATTCCGACGGTCCCTTTAATTCCTACACACTGCTTACCTGTACACCTCAAACATGAACACCTGGAACTCGCCTCCTAAATTGACTGAGAAATATTTGACCCAAGCACGCGACCTGTTTCATACTTGTTTTAGGCGTGTTTAAGAGCTACGTGAAGACTTGAGAAAATGTATAAAAATAATGGTGATTGTGATGGTGAAAAGAATAAGTAGGAAAAAGAAGAAAAATATTGAGGGAAGTGATAATGAAATAAATCAGTAAATGAAACAAAGACTTGCTTCTGAGTCATAAAAATAAACAAAGAAAAGAAAGAAAAATAGTGGCGACAGTGCTAATGAAATGGAGTAAAATAACGAGAGAAAAAAATATATACAACGATAAAATAAAACTTACTTTAGAATCATAAAAACTTGAAGAAAAAAGGAAAAGTAATTAATTACATGAGTTATAATGAAAAGAATGAATAAATGAGGGAAAATTATGCTTAAGAATTATTTTTTCTTCATTAATTTATTCATTTCATTATTGGTTTTGTGATTACTTTTCTTTTTCTTTTTAAGTTTTCATAACTTAAAAATAAAAAGAAAAATAATGACAAAACCAATAATGAACTGAATAAATTAAGGAAAAAAAAATTAATTGAGTAATAAATAAAAAAAAAAAAAAAAAAAAAAAATAGATGAAGGAAATATCTTCCTCCTCCTCTTCCTCCTCCTCCTCCTCCTCCTCCTCCTCCTCCTCCTCCTCCTCCTCCTCCTCCTCCTCCTCCTCCTGTCTTCCTCCTCCTCCTCCTCCTCCTCCTCCTCCTCCTCCTCCTCCTCCTCCTCCTCCTCCTCCTCCTCCTCAAAAAATGTTCCTAGTATGTGGAAATTAGCTAATGTTACACCGATATTCAAGAAAGGGAGTAAGAGCCTCGCAAGTAATTATCGCCCAATTAGTCTAACGTCCGTGATTGTTAAACTATTTGAGAAAATATTGCGGGATAAAATAGTGTCTTTTCTCGATGAAAATAACTCAATACTAAACTCCCAGCATGGATTTCGAAATAAGAGATCCTGCTTAACAAACCTACTGGATTTTTTTAATGTCATTTATTCAAACTGGGACGCTAAAATTCCCTCGGATGTAATATACCTTGATTTTCAGAAAGCCTTCGATACAGTTCCACATAAGCGACTGTTGACCAAGCTCAGGGCACATGGCATAGGAGAGCAATTATGTTCATGGATTGGCGATTGGCTTTCAAATCGTAAACAACGGGTAGTAATAAATGGTGAGGCATCTGATTGGTTAGATGTCACTAGTGGGGTGCCTCAGGGCTCGGTCTTGGGTCCTACTCTTTTTCTGATATATATCAACGATCTGGACTGCGGACTTGTATCTAAAATATCAAAATTTGCAGATGACACCAAATTAGGCGGTAAAGCATATACTAGAGAAAACTGCGAACTCATACAAAGTGATCTCGACAAACTATCAGATTGGAGTGATAAATGGCTATTAAAATTCAATTCCGATAAATGTAAAGTAATGCATATAGGCAACGATACCTCAAATATACTATCAAATGCAAAATAAATCGTTAACTGAAGTACAGCAGGAAAAGGATCTAGGTGTCATCATCAGTAATGATCTGAAAACCAGTTCGCATTGCCTAGCTGCCAGTAAAAAGGCAAATATGATGTTGGGCTTTATTAAACGTAACTTTGAACATAAAACTCCGAAAGTAATGACACAATTATACACGTCCTTGGTTAGGCCGCACTTGGAATATGCCGTTCAATTCTGGTCGCCCTGTTTCGTAAAAGATCAAGCCAAATTAGAATCAGTGCAAAGAAGAGCAACCAAACAAATTCCATCTCTGCGAAATTCATCTTATGAAGAGAGACTGCGGAAACTTAATATGTTTTCCTTAAAGGATCGTAGAATCCGTGGGGACTTGATAGAAACCTTTAAGATCCTAAAAGGTTTTGATGTCATTAATCAAGAGGACCTATTCGAGCTTTCAACTCAAGTGACAACAAGAAATAATGGTTTAAAACTAAACGGTCAACGTTGCATCACCGATCTCCGTAAAAATTATTTCAATGTTAGAGTCGTTGATCGATGGAACAAGTTACCAGCAAATGTTGTCGGAGCCAACACAATAACTACATTCAAAAACAGACTTGACGCGCACTGTAAAGTAAATGGGTATTGATAGTGCGAATTCGTATCTAGTCCCCCGTATCGATTAGTTGTAGTGGTAGTGGTAGTTGTAGTTAGTATTTTTCATATCCTATCAGTCTGCACTATGAAACTTCCATGTTCCTATCCCCTTTAGGGACACGGTATCATTTTCCAACTGTTTTCTTACAAGTAGTTGATAGTTAGTAGTATGTAGTTCAGCAGATACCCTCGCTATGGACCAATAGGTCTCCTGGTGTCTGTTACTCCTATGTAATCCTATGTAATCCTCCTCCTCCTCCCAGACTCTATATTCAAAACGCCATAATATTTCATCACTTCGCTGTGAATTAGGGTCTGGAATCATATAAATTGGTGCCTCAGTTTCACATTAGTATAGTTTATGAATCTCAACATTCATACTGCGTTCCAAGTTACCTGATACGTGTTTCATTCCTGTTTTATATTACATTTATAACTCAATAAACCAATGCCAGTGTTTCAAGACATCTGGTATAGTACTCACGCTCTTACCTCAAAGCATACATACATACATACATACATACATACATACATACATACATACATACATACTACTACATACATACATATATACATAATAAACAAATACATACATACATACATACATACATACATACATACATACTACTACATACATACATACATATATACATACATACTTGCATATATACATACATACATACATACATACATACATACATACATACATACATACATACATACATACATACATATATACATACATACATACATACATACATACATACATACATACATACATACATATATACATACATACTTACATACATACATACATACATACATACATACATACATACATACATACTTGCATACATACATACATACATACATACATACATACACACACATACATACATACATGCATACATACATACATACATACATACATATATACATATATACATACATACATACATACATACATACATACATACATACATACACACACACACACACACATACATACATACATACATACATACATACATACATACATACATACATACACACACACACACATACATACATACATACATACATACATACATACATACATACATACATACATACATACATACTACTACATACATACATACATACATACATACATATATACATACATACATACTTGCATACATACATACATATATACATACATACATACATACATACATACATACATACATACATACATACATACTTGCATACATACATACATACATACATACATACATACATACACACACACACACACACACACATACATACATACATACATACATACATACATACATACATACATACATACATACATTATATTCAAGCCTAGTAATGGAAAAGATGATATTTGAGATATGAATTATTATAAGTCTTTCTTTCTTTTATGATAATTATTCCACAAAAGCGTAGCTCAAAAAACATAAGATTCCTCGTGTTTTAATAATTATCAGTCATACATTTATGCATCAACCTATTGGAGGAGGAGGAGGAGGAGGAGGAGGAGGAGGAGGAGGAGGAGGAGGAGGAGGAGGAGGAGGAGGAGGAGGAGGAGGGAGGAGGAGGAGGAGGAGGAGGAGGAGGAGGAGGAGGAGGAGGAGGAGGAGGAAGAAGAAAAAGAAGAGAAGAAGGAGTAGGAGAAAAAATGAAGAAAAAAGGGGAAAATTTGAAAAGGAAAAAAAGAAAATAATAGAAAAAGAAGAAAAAAAAATAGTAAGGATGAGAAGGAGGGTGGCGGTGGTGGAGGTTGTCATAGTAGTGTGGGAACAATAGTAAGGATGAGAAGGAGGGTGGCGGTGGTGGAGGTTGTCATAGTAGTGTGGGAACAATAGTAAGGATGAGAAGGAGGGTGGCGGTGGTGGAGGTTGTCATAGTAGTGTGGGAACAATAGTAAGGATGAGAAGGAGGGTGGCGGTGGTGGAGGTTGTCATAGTAGTGTGGGAACAATAGTAAGGATGAGAAGGAGGGTGGCGGGTGGTGAAGGTTGTCATAGTAGTGTGGAACAATAGTAAGGATGAGAAGGAGGGTGGCGGTGGTGGAGGTTGTCATAGTAGTGTGGGAACAATAGTAAGGATGAGAAGGGGGGTGGCGGTGGTGAAGGTTTGTCATAGTAGTGTGGGAACAATATAAGGATAGAAGGAGGGTGGCGGTGGTGGAGGTTGTCATAGTAGTGTGGGAACAATAGTAGGATGAGAAGGAGGGTGGCGGTGGTGGGTTGTCATAGTAGTGTGGGAACAATAGTAAGGATGAGAAGAGGGTGGCGGTGGTGGAGGTTGTCATAGTAGTGTGGGAACAATAGTAAGGATGAGAAGGAGGGTGGCGGTGGTGGAGGTTGTCATAGTAGTGTGGGAACAATAGTAAGGATGAGAAGGAGGGTGGCGGTGGTGGAGGTTGTCATAGTAGTGTGTGAACAATAGTAAGGATGAGAAGGAGGGTGGGGGTGGTGGAGGTTGTCATAGTAGTGTGGGAACAATAGTAAGGATGAGAAGGAGGGTGCGGTGGTGGAGGTTGTCATAGTAGTGTGGGAACAATAGTAAGGATGAGAAGGAGGGTGGCGGTGATGGAGGTTGTCATAGTAGTGTGGGAACATAGTAAGGATGAGAAGGAGGGTGGCGGTGGTGGAGGTTGTCATAGTAGTGTGGGAACAATAGTAAGGATGAGAAGGAGGGTGGCGGTGGTGGAGGTTGTCATAGTAGTGTGTGAACAATAGTAAGGATGAGAAGGAGGGTGGCGGTGGTGGAGGTTG
>JACEEZ010011353.1:42500-85000 GCA_016584305.1 Chionoecetes opilio
GAGGACGAGGAGGAGGAGGAGGAAGCAGTAGCAGCAGTACAAGTTGCAGGAATGAAAATAATAGGAATACGAATAAGAAGAAAATTAAGAATAGGACAAATAATACTATATATAGGACGAGTAGAAGGAGGAGGAGGCAATATCGTGTTTATAATTCATAATTTTGTGTTTGTATTCATAGCTAGATTGTTTGTTTCTATAGATTTTTTTTTTTTTTTTATATAGCTTTTGTAGGTGAATCGTTTGAAGAAGTCATATGGTTGGAGTAGTCATATGGATTTTATCTGATTATAAGTGGGCGATGAAATGATATGATCCAATAAGAAAAATCTGAAAAATGGAATCTGAGTATAAAAAAACATATTATGAAAAAAATTATGCGGAAGTGATGGCGATGCAAAAAATATTAATTAAATAAAAGTTAAGAGATAAGTTATGCAATTCTAGAAATTAAAATAATAAGAATACGAATAAGAAGAAAATGAAGAAGAGGAGGAAAAATATAAATAATAAGGAGAAGAAGGAAGAAGAAGAGGAAGAAGAGGAAAAATAAAAAAATAAATAGGAGGAGAAGGAGGAAGCAATAGCAACAGTAGAACCACAGTAGCTGAACGGAACAGTAGAGATAGAGTAGCTTAACGGTACAGTAGAACCACAGTAGCTGAACGGAACAGTAGAACCACAGTAGCTGAACGGAACAGTAGAACCACAGTAGCTGAACGGAACAGTAGAACCACAGTAGCTGAACGGAACAGTAGAACCACAGTAGCTGAACGGAACAGTAGAACCACAGTAGCTGAACGGAACAGTAGAACCACAGTAGCTGAACGGAACAGTAGAGACACAGTAGCTGAACGGAACAGTAGAACCACAGTAGCTGAACGGAACAGTAGAACCACAGTAGCTGAACGGAACAGTAGAACCACAGTAGCTGAACGGAACAGTAGAACCACGTAGCTGAACGGAACAGTAGAACCACAGTAGCTGAACGGAACAGTAGAACCACAGTAGCTGAACGGAACAGTAGAGACACAGTAGCTGAACGGAACAGTAGAACCACAGTAGCTGAACGGAACAGTAGAGACATAGTAGCTTAACAGAACAGTAGAACCACAGTAGCTGAACGGAACAGTAGAACCACAGTAGCTGAACGGAACAGTAGAGACATAGTAGCTGAACGGAACAGTAGAACCACAGTAGCTGAACGGAACAGTAGAACCACAGTAGCTGAACGGAACAGTAGAACCACAGTAGCTGAACGGAACAGTAGAACCACAGTAGCTGAACGGAACAGTAGAACCACAGTAGCTGAACGGAACAGTAGAGACATAGTAGCTTAACGGAACAGTAGAACCACAGTAGCTGAACGGAACAGTAGAGACATAGTAGCTTAACGGAACAGTAGAACCACAGTAGCTGAACGGAACAGTAGAGACATAGTAGCTTAACGGAACAGTAGAAGGAGAGATAAAGTTGAGATCGTCTTATGCATCGCTGAGAACACACGTAATGAGATGCTAATGGGGTGGGAGGGGAAGGGAGGGGAAGGGAAGGGAAGGGAAGGGAAGGGAAGGGAAGGGAAGGGAAGGGAAGGTAAGGAAGGAGGAAAGGGAGGGGAAAGAGAGGGGAAAGAGGGAGGGAGGGGAAGGGAGGGAAGGGAGGGGGAGAGGGAAGGAAAGGGAAAGAAGGGGAAGGGTATGGGAGGGGAGGGGAGGGGAGGGGAAAGGAATAAGGGGACCGCGAAACGAGGGTAAGAATACTCTTCTTCTCTCTCTCTCTCTCTCTCTCTCCTCTCTCTCTCTCTCTCTCTCTCTCTCCTCTCTCCTCTCTCTCTCTCTCTCTCCTCTCCTCTCCTCTCCTCTCTCTCTCTCTCTCTCTCGGTTGATCATTCACAGACACGAAGACTGAAATGAGGAAATGTGATGTGTTTATAGGGAGGAGGAGGAGAGAAGAGAAAGAGGAGGAGGAGGAGGAAGAGAAAGAGGAGGAGGAGGAGGAGGAGGAGGAGGAGGGGAGGAGGAGGAGGAGGGAGGAGGAGGAGAGAGGGAGGAGGAGGAGGGAAGAGAAAGAGGAGGAGGAGGAGGAGGATGTAGATGGAACAATGGATATGGAGATAGAGACAGAAGGAAAGAGTTACGGGTGATGAGAATGTAGCAAATGAACTGGAGTGAAGGAGGAGGAGGAGGAGGAGGAGGAGGAGGAGGAGGAGGGGGAGGGGGAGGAGGAGGAGGAGAGGTACAGATATATGTTGTGGGAAGTTATTAAGAGAGGCAAGGGAGTGAATATATATATTTTTGCTGTGTGTGTGTGTGTGTGTGTGTGAGGGAAAAGAGAGGAAGAGATGGAAAAGAAAGAAGAAAAGACAAGGAATATAGACGAATAGAAAAAGATGAACTAGAGAATGAATGAATATAGAAGGCGATGAAAGATAATGGAGAAAATGGAGAAGGAAAGGAAGACGAAGAAAAGGAAAAAGACTGCAACATAGTATTTTTTTCATTCAAACGAAGCATTCTTGAGTAACTACAAAAACTACTCTATTTGATCTACAATTAAGTAGTAAGACCATTAGACTAAGAGCAAGACTAAGTAGTATTTAAAAGTAGAAATTTGGAAAAGGATCCCTATTGCACTCCCCCAATTACGGAAAGGCTACAAAAGGACGGTACTTTAACGGAGTAAATAAATTTTTAGTGTGATGGCACGGAATTATGGAAAGATTTTTTCCCCTAAAAAAAAAAAAAAAAATTAAAAATAAATGAAAAAAACAAAAAAAGCTTTAAAATTTTTCCGCCCCGGGGTCGTGCGGGCCAGCCTTGATTTAAAAGACACGATCACCTGAGACATGCAATTTTAAGTCCTTGAGGATTGTGACCCCTTTTAGGCCCTGCTTTTAACAAAGTGCACCTTTGCTTAAAAAACCCAAAATCATGCAAAGAAAATTTTAATTTTTAAGTCCTTGAGGATTGTGCCCCCTTTATGACCTAAAGTTTATGAAGTCCACCCTTTGGATTTAAAAACACGATAAATGCTGAGACTGTATTATTAAGTCCTTGGGGATTGTGACTCCTTATGCCCGGGATTTTTATCGAAGTGCAGCCTTGACTTTAAAAACACGTTTCCTCCCTTGAGACTTTAATTTTAAGTCCTTGAGGATTGTGACCCCCCTTAGGGCCCCGGGGTTTTAATCAAAGTGCCCCTTTTGGTTAAAGACAGATCATGCTGGGGACATGTAATTTTTAAAGGCCCCTTGGGGATTTTTGACTCCTTAGGGGACCGGATTTTTATCGAAGGGAAACCCTTGACTTAAAGACACGATCAGGGCTGGACTTTTAAATTTATAATCCTTGAGGATTGTGACCCCTTTATGACCGGGGGTTTTATCGAAGTCCCCGCCCTTGTTTAAAAAGACCGACCATGCTGAAACATGTAATTTTAAGTCCCTTTGAGATTGTGACTCCTTTAAATGCCCCGGATTTTATCGAAGTGCAGGCCTTACTTAAAGACACGACCCCCAAATCTAAGACATGTATTTTTCCTAAGTCCTTGAGATTTTTTGGTTTTTCCCTTTAAGACCGGAGTTTATCGAAGTGTACTAAACGTTTAACATGAGACATTATTTTGTTTTACCAAATTTTTTTAACCATTGTCTTTTAAAAAATTTCTTTAGCCAAATTGGGGGTACGGTTTTATTTTTTTAAAACCTTGAACCCCGGCCCCGGGGCTAAAACTTTTTTATTAAACATTTTTTCTTGTTTTCGATTCTTTTTTTGGGAAAATTATTTTTTTTGGTTTGGACTTACTTTAAGAATAAATTTATGAAACCATGTTCAACCCGGGTTGCTCTTTTCGGGAATCATTGACCAAAAGCTGGGTCACAGTTTTCCTTGGAAGGTCTTTAAAGAGCTCTTTACGGAGTGTTGAATGTCATGTCTTTTTTTGACTGACAGATTGAAATCACGGATAAATTTAAAGCCCGTTTTAAAAATCTGTTCTCTGTCTATTTTTTTTAATTTGTCTTTGCGTGAGTTTTTGGAAGACTCAATGGGGTAAAGAATGCCAAAATTAACTTTTCTTTTAAGGGGTTTTAAAATTCATTGATTTTGTTTTTTTGTTTTAAAATTTATCTTGTGACAAATTTTTCCCCAAACCCTGGTTTTTTTTGACGTGAAGAAAAAAATAATAATCACAAAAACCCCAACCCCCACAGAGGGTTTAATTTTGTTGAACCTTTTTACTATTGTTTTCCCCCTAAAGTTTTTTTCTCGTGTAACGTTTAAAATAAAATTTGTGGAAAACTTTCTCCCACGTAATGATAAATTTCTGTCAAAAGTTTGTGAAGGGGAGGATAGCACTTAACTTTTCCCTTTTCTTGGTATTTTTATTCGTCGAAATAGTTATATTATTAATTAACTTGTAATATAAAATTTTTGTAAAATTGACTCACGTAATAATAACGGTTTCTGAATAATGTTTGTGAAGGGAGATAGCACTTCACTTTTCCCTTACTTGGTATTAAATTTTTGGAGTAGGGTTTTTTATATATTAATTTAAACTTATAAAATTTAAAATTGTGTAAAACTTGACTCCCACTAATAATAACTTTTTTGATCAATTTTTTGTGAAGGGAGGACAGCACTTCCCCTTCTCTTAAAATTGGTATTAAATTCATCGATTATGTTATGTTCATCTTCAAATTTAATTCTTCAAAACCCCTTTAGAAAAAAATTCATCTTGTGAATTTAAAAACTAGAGAAGACTTGACTCTCACGTTTTATCAAACACGTTTTTTTTTCCCACCTCTAAAGGGCTGACCAAGGGGAAAAAAAAAAACCTATTTGTCCCCCCAAAAATATAACTTTTCTACATCATTTAAAATACTGAAACAAAAAAAAAAATAGTCCCCCCATAAATAACTTTTCTACATCATAAAATACTGATCGAGAAAAAAATAAATCCCCATAATATAACTTTTTACATCATAAAAGGGCTGACCCCCGGGGGAAAAAAAAAAAAAAAAAAAACCCCCCATAACGTCCTCATTAAAATTTAAATTTTCTACATCAAAAAAAGGACTGACCAGGGGGAAAAAAAAAAAAAAAAAAAAAACCACCCATAAAAGGCCCCCATAATAAACTTTTTGATCTATTTTTTTTGAAGGGAAAGAAGATTTAAAAGGATTCTGGAAACTCCTTGGGGCAGATGGGGAAGTTTTCCTATAGTCTTTTTAAATTTTTAACGAGGGGGAAAAATTTCCCTTCTAAACATAAGGGCTCTACTTAAAATTATGCCTAAAGTTTTTCCTGAAATGGTTAACATGATAAAATACAGGTGAAATTTTTGAAAAAAGCGTAGTTTCCCCTTCTCCTGGCATCAAAAATCCGTTTGGAAACCCGCAAGGGGTCAGGATTTTTAAACCTCTTTAAAAAACCCCAAATTCTCCTTAATTAATTACAGCTGCATTTTTATCCCAAATTAAACCCTAGTAAAACAGGTAAACATAGGCTAATTTTAGTTTTTATTTGATCGGGAGTTAACCATAGTATCAGGTAAACATAGGCATAATTTTAGCTGTATTTGATCATAGTTTTAACCCTATATCAGGTAAAACATAGGCATAATTTCAGCTTATTTGATCATAGTTAACCATAGTTCAGGTAAACATAGGCATAATTTCAGCTGTATTTGATCATAGTTAACCATAGTATCAGGTAAACATAGGCATAATTTCAGCTGTATTTGATCATAGTTAACCATATTATCAGGTAAACATAGGCATAATTTCAGCTGTATTTGATCATAGTTAACCATATTATCAGGTAAACATAGGCATAATTTCAGCTGTATTTGATCACAGTTAACCATAGTATCAGGTAAACATAGGCATCATTTCAGCTGTATTTGATCACAGTTAACCATAGTATCAGGTAAACATAGGCATAATTTTAAGCATGAGACCTTAAGATAGAATGGAATTTTTGCCTCGTTAAAAAGAAAGCCTACAGTCGAGGGTGAAGCTATTGTAGCTAGAAGTAAAGGTTGAAGAATTACTGCGTCATTTGTCTTAAGTCTGCCCTCCTGTGTGCTCCTTTGCCGCCCCTCGTTTTCTTTTTTGTATGAAAGTGTGTCGCTTTAATGACATAGGAGTGATGGATCTCTCTCTCTCTCTCTCTCTCTCTCTCTCTCTCTCTCTCTCTCTCTCTCTCTCTCTCTCTCTCTCTCTCTCTCTCTCTCTCTCTCTCTCTCTCTCTCTCTCTCTCTCTCCTCTCTCTCTCTCTCTCTCTCTGCCCCTTGTGTTATGTGAGGCTTAACATTTTTTGCGGCGGAAATAAAAAAGAAATTTACTTCACTTTTGAGCACGCGAGGGAGAACAAGAGAGAGAGAGAGAGAGAGAGAGAGAGAGAGAGAGAGAGAGAGAGAGAGAGAGAGAGAGAGAGAGAGAGAGAGAATATTTGCCTCCATCTTTTTCCCTCCCTCGTAATCTCGTTTCCCTTTCATCTTCCTCTCTTCTCTCTATTTCATCCTATTTTCCTTACCTCGCTTATCGTTATCCCTCCTCCTCCTCCTCCTCCTCCCTCCTCCTCCTCCTCCTCCTCCTCCTCCTCCTCCTCCTCCTCCTCCTCCTCGTTCAGTATAATAGAAAGAGGTTAAAGTCAAAATTCGGGATGGGGAAAAAAAAAGGGAGAGGGAAGAAAAAAAAAAAAGTAAAAAAGGGGGGGGGGATGGGGGGGAAAAAGGGGAAAAAAAAAAGGGGAAAAAAAAAAGGGGGGGGGAAAGGGAAAAAAAAGGGGGGTAAAAAAAGGGGAAAAAAAAAAATTTTTTTCTTCCTAAATAAAGGTTCAAAGCCTTATAAAGCCTGGAAGGCAGAATTTTTGCTAATAATTTAATTCAATTAAAACAAAGGGAGTAAAACAAAAAAAAGGACAACAAGGGGATAACAATTCCCTTTTCCCCGAAATAAAAAATAGTCAAAAACATCCATAAACTACTTACCCCAACCTACCTTAACATCCCCCAATAATCCATTTACCCAACCAACAACCTCCCCACAAAAAATTAACAAAACTAAAAACCTACCAGGGAAAACAAGAAAAAAACAAACCTACCTACATCAAACCAAATCAGGGCATTTAAGGCAGAATAGAGGCAAACGGGTATAGACAACATGTCACAAGAACACACAGAAACACCAAATTGCCCATATCTTTTACTACCTTTCACATTTCGCTCCACACCCTCTCCTCTCTCTCTCCTCACCTCCTTCATCCTCTCTCCTCCTCCTCTCCTCTACCCTACCCTCCTCCTCACCTTCCTCATTACACCACACCTAAATAACAAAACCCCATGAGACACGCAAACAACACTCCCAAAAACCACCACCAAACTACACACACACATAAACCAGAACCTAAACACCACCACACACCACCCACAAACACCACACACTAACACCTCACACACACCACTCCACATTAACACCAACACAAAACCCACCACACACCACTCCATAAAACAACACAACTAACACCTCACCACACACAACATAACCACATAACACCAACAACACAACATTACCCACACAACACCACACAACAAACTCATAAACACCACACACCACTACCCTAACACACTCACAACACCTACACACCACTCACACACAACACACTAACACCTCACCACACTCACCTCACATAAACCCTACACACTAACACCTACACACCACACCACATACACCACCACACCTCACCACACACCACTCAACATCACACCACTAACACCTTTACACCACCTACCACTCCACACTACCCACCTACATCCACCCTCACAACAAACACCCACATCACTAACAAACAACAACCCACCAATAAACCAAAACACAAAACCTCCACACATCCATTAACACCACACACAACACCTCACACAACCCACTCCACATTTGAACACCACACACTAAACCACACCACCACCATACACCACATAAAACCACACTCAACCTACACACACATCACGAACCCACACTTAACACCACAACACTAACAACTCCACAATACAACTAATCACTACCACACTATGCACTACCAATATCCACACCCATAACCTACACCACACAACAAACACTAACCATACCACCTACTAAAGCTCTGTAGCGTCCACACATCACACTTAACACCACCACAATTGAGCCCACCATACATTCTATGACCCCAACACACACACCACAAACACCTCAAACCACACACCACAACCAAAAAGAACACTACACAATCACATACTAAAGCACTGTAGCATCCACATCAACACACTTAACACCACCACACTATATTAGCCACACCATAACACTATAACACCACACCATCACACCACTACACACTACCTGTAAACCACAACACCATAGCCTGCAACACCAGCCAAACACGCAACACCCGGGCACATTATAACACCACAGTGGCCATAAAGTAAATAAATAGGTTAACCCCTTGAGCCCAGAACGTAATTTCCATTGTAATTTAGGTACCATTAGACGATTTTTTAGTGACTATAAGCAATATTTTATAGATATGACCTGTTTAGAATCCTTATCCACTAACTAAATTGGGTATATTCAGTTACTTTTTGTAATTTTATGGCTAACAGCATACAATATGATATAGCAAAGGAAAGATCTGGGCGTGAAGGTTTAATAGCACTTACCGTACCTGTTTATTTTCGGGCTTTTATAACGAGACTTACCTCGCTTCACCTCTCAGCCTGCCTCGCCACGGTGACTTTAATTCTGAAAATGTGTTTATCGCTATAGAGTTTTCCCCATTACTTGCTGTGTTATAGGAACAGGTTTTCTGCTGTGTGTGTTCATGGTATTTTGGTTTTTATTTATAGGTTTTTATTAACGTTTTCTTGTTTTATAGGTTTTTTTTGATATAATTTTTTTCACTGGTTTATTAGGTTATTTTGTATTTGTTTATTTCTTTGACTTGTGATTATGAGAAAAAAGTTGTATGTTGTGCATGTGTTGTTTTTAGTTTCCTTTTTTTTTACCTGTGATTATAAGAAAGAATGTTGAATGTTGTGCATGTGTTGTGTTATGCTTCATTAGAGGGAGGAGTTGTATTTTATTTTTTATTTATTTTGTTCTATTTCAATGATGTCTTGCTGATGTGAGAAAATTGTTTTATTTATTTTCAACTTTGAGCGTCAGTTATATATTCTATTCGTTATCCTTAGTTGTCATTTGCAGTGTTGTGTTTCACTTACCTTTGTTGTTAACCTGAAATTCTATTCACTTAGTTCTCATATGAAAAAAGAATATATTTTACTGTCATTTTCTGGAGGATCTGTTTATTTACCGTATATTTTTTTTATCTTTATCAATTAATTCGTCAAATACCTCTTCTCTTTATTCTACAGTTCATTATTATTCTTTGTTCTACAGTATTTATTGCAACACTTTTTGAAATTTTCTTGGCCTTTTGTTTGTTTGTTAATTCATATATTTCATTGCAGTTCATATTCTTATCTTCTATTTTCTGTTTTGAGTTTTGCATCATGATTTATGCATTGTGTTTTATTGTGATTTGTGTGTGTGTGTTTATTTTGCACTCCACATTCTCTGCCAAGATACGTAGGCAGGGGGAGGCAGAGGGAGGAAGTGGAGGGAGGGAAACGAGGAAAAGATGTGGCGATGGATGGGAGTCAGGAAGGGCGGGAGGGAGGTGTAAGATGGATGGAGGGAGGGATGGGTGGATGGGTGGATAGAGGGATGGATGAGAGGGAGAGAGGGATAGTAGAAAGTAGGGAGAGGGAAGGAGAGTAGGGATAGAGGAATAGAAGGAAGACAGGGAGAATGGGAAAAAGAGAAAATAGAAGAGAGAGGAAAGGAGGGACGGATGAGAGAGAGAGAGAGAGAGAGAGAGAGAGAGAGAGAGAGAGAGAGAGAGAGAGAGAGAGAGAGAGAGAGAGAGAGAGAGAGAGAGAGAGAGGATAAGTCAAATGTCAGGACATGGAAAGCTTTTTATTATAATATAGAAACATTTATAGCAAAATAGTTTCTCTTTTTCTCGGCGCGGACATCCCAGCATCCCGACGCGTCACACACACGCACACACACACTCACACACACACACACACACACACACACACACACACACACACACACACACGCACACGCACACACAACACACACACACACACACACACACACACACACACACACACACACACACACACACGCACACACATACACACACGTGAGGTTAACTGACATGTACGTTTTTAAGAGGTGTGTACGTATTTTGAGTTGTTGTTCCATGTAGGTGTATTAAAACAGACATAAATTTCATGTGTGTGTGTGTGTGTGTGTGTGTGTGTGTGTGTGTGTGTGTGTGTGTGTGTGTGTGTGTGTGTGTGTGTTTGTGTGTGTGTAACTTCTACATGTCAACTAACAGTCATGTACAGTTAAATCATGTGTACTTTTCATGTATGATTAACTTACATGTGCGTTCAATTCACGTACACATAACATACACAGTGTAAATTCTTCCTCTTCATGTACACTTAAAACAGTCACGTACGTACATATGAGACACTACATGTGCGTGTCGTGTCCTCACCATGTATGTACAAGTTACAGTGTGTGTATGTACGTATGATAACCTGTTCGTACACGTATAGTCACACACACACACACGTATAGTCACACACGTATAGTCACACACACGTATAGTCACTTGAGGTTATTCGCCACCAGTTGGGTTTTTTCAGGAAGGGAAGAGTCGCCTGATAACAAGTCACTTCATAACACTTCACTCACTTCACCCTTAAAACAATCACTTCACCAAAATATAATCACTTCATAAATATCTTCAATTTTGAATAGAAGTGTATTTTGCTTTTTTTTTATCAGAAGGAAATATTCACTTCATAACACTTCACTCACTTCACCTAAAAATAATCACTTCATAAATATCTTCAATTTGAATAGAAGTGTATTTTGCTTTTTTTTATCAGAAGGAAATATTCACTTCATAACACTTCACTCACTTCACCTAAAAATAATCACTTCATAAATATACTTCATCCTTAAACATATCACTTCACTTTACCTGATATCGATACTGTGAGAAGTATAACTTTGCTTTTTTATGAGAAGGTAATAATTTATTCACTTCATAATCACTCACTTCACCTTAAAACAATCACTTCATAAACATCTTCAAACTTAAATATATCACTTCACTACAGACCGCACCTTCACTTCACCTGATATTGATACCTGTGAGAAATGATTATGCTTCTTTTTTATCAGAATGAATAATCACTTCAAAACACTCACTTCAACCTAAAACCTGTCACTTCATACACTTCATTACTCTTTCACCTAATATTCATACGTGTGAGAAGTGTAGTTTGGTCACTTCAGTTATTCACTTTACCTTCGAAACCGTCACTTCACCACTCACTTCATTACTGACAGCCACTTCAAGGGAACACTCACTTCAAAACAGTCACTTCACCACTGTTTAATATTCACTCTTCATACTTTTCTCACTTCCTACTCATTTCTATCACCTAATGAGAGTGGAGTTTAGTTTTCAAGAAGGGAACAGTTCACTTCATCACAATCGTATCACTTGTTATTTTGTTTTAACATTTGACCTACAAGGAGCTGAGTCTGTCTCTTCATATTTCCTTGTACGCCGTGATCATTATTAAAAGTGATACAAATAATAGTGAAAATGGGAATAGCAGGAAAAATAAGTTAAAAATGAAAATAGGAGTAGTAGGAATAATAGGAAAATAGTGAAGTAAAATACAGTATATAGGAAAAATATGTAAAAATTGTTTATAGATAAATATGAAAGTATGTTGGGTATGTCGAGTTCTGAAGTGGAAGTGAAGGAAGGAAAAGAGAAGAGTGAAAGGATAATGTAGAATGAGATTGGAGAAGTGGGATCTGAGAAGGAATGAAGAGTAAAGGAGAAAATATAGTAGGAAATTTTTAGTTAAATAAAAGTGTCAGAGGAGGAAGAAAAAAGGAGTAAAGGAGAAAATATAATAATTTTTTTTTAGTTTAAATAAGTCCAGTTCAGAGGAGGAAGAGGAAAAGGAGCAGAGTAAAGGAGAAAATGCAGTAGGAAAATGTGTAGTTAAATAAATATGTCCGAGGCGGAAGAGGAAAAGGAAACGAGTAAAGAAGAAAATAGAGTAGGAAAAATTTGTAGTTAAAATAAGTCTAGGTCACAGAGGCGGCAGAGGAAAAGGAGCATAGGAGAAAAATATAATAGGAAAATTTGTAGTGAAAATAAGTTAAGGTCAGTCAGAGGCAGAGGAAAAGGAGAAGAGTAAAGCAGAAAATGTAGTATGAAAATGTGAAGTGAAATAAATATGTCCGAGGCGGAAGAGGAAAAGGAGTGATGGCCGCCAAGCAAGAGATTCACTTTTGTTTTACACTTTTTATCTCAACCACCTGTGTCTCGTTTTCTTTAAGGGATCAAGTTAGTTAAGCTGCCCCTGTAACTCTCTGTAATGTAACTACCCTCTTTCCTCCTCCTCATATTACTCACAAGCGATAGAAGATAAGATAAATAAGAGGAAAGAGATAAATAAGAGGAGAAGAACGAAAAATTATGAAAACGAAGGGAACGAAAAAATATGAAAACGAAGAGAACGATAAAATAGGAGATGAGGAAACAATGGATATAAAAAATGGCAAGAACGTAAAGCAAAGATGATAAATATTGCGAAGGAAGATAAACAGATCAGATTGAAAAGAAAACTTGGGAATACAGATAAATTGTTAAGAAAGATGTTGCGAAAGGAAATGAGGAGGAGGAGGAGGAGGAGGAGGAGGAGGAGGAGGAGGGAGGAGGAGGAGGAGGAGGAGGAGAACGAGACAAGAAGGCGTAAAATAACACGTAAAGAGAATGAGAATAAAGAAAGAAAAATGAAATAAGTTAAGGAAGGAAGGAAAGAAAGAAGGAAGGAAGGAGGGAGGGAAGAAAGAAGGGAAGGAAGAGGAGAGATGTTCAGTAAAAGGAGTAAAAGATGGAAGAAAATGGACTTGAATGAAACTCAAAGAGGATATAAATGAAAATAAGGAATAATGGACGGAATGAGAGAAAAAAATACTGAATAGAAAGTAATTATTGGAAAGATGAAAAGGAGGAAGAATGAAATAGACATAAAAAAAAATATTATGACAACCAGAAAAGAAAAAAAAGTAGATAAGAAATGTAGTGTAAATAGTAGAAATAGAAGAATGTATAAAGAAAGAGGAAGAATAAGATAAAGAAGATAAAGATGAAGAGATAATACACAAACTTGTCCATTCTTGTCTCAGCTTCTTGTATTTTATTTATTGTTTTGCTTTGGTTTATTAAGTGTTTAGAAAAGAGAGAGAGAGAGAGAGAGAGAGAGAGAGAGAGAGAGAGAGAGAGAAGAAGGAGAGAGGAGAGAAACGATGAGAGTCTGAGGAGAAGAGAGAGAGAGAGAGAGAGAGAGAGAAAAAAAAAAAACCATTCAATCAACTCCTGAAATCACATATAAAAAATTCATTCTTTGAAAACCTCATTTGAAGCCAGACTGACGCCTCATATTTCACTTGAATTATGGATCTGTTGGCGGTGATTTTCCCTTCTGTTTGTAGCTCTGTTGGTGATCTGTTGGTGTCCCTTTAAACCTGTCTTCTTACCGTTTTCCTGTTAACAGATAATTCCGTTACTGTTTTTTTGTCTTTCTAATGTGTCTTTTTTTCCCTGTTTGTAAGTTCTGTGAAGTGTTTTAGTTTTTTTTATACTGATGTTGTAACTCTTGTCTTTGTGTTTGTTAGTGGTGTTTTGTATTCCTATTAGCGGGTTATTATCTCTCTCTCTCTCTCTCTCTCTCTCTCTCTCTCTCTCTCTCTCTCTCTCTCTCTCTCTCTCTCTCTCTCTCTCTCTCTCTCTCTCTCTCTCTCTCTCTCTCTCTCTCTCTCTCTCTCTCTCTCTCTCTCTCACTTTAATTCTTTCTGGATACTTTTTCTTCATTGCTTCTTCCTACTCTTCTCTTAGAGGTTCTCTTTTCTCTTTCTAGTTTTCCTCTTTTCTCTTAGTAGTTTTCCTGTTTTCTATTAGTGGCTTTCCTCTTACTCTTCTTTTAGCGATTTTCCTCCTTTTCTCATCTTTCTTTTCCTCCTTCCTCCTTCTTTACTCCTCTCTTTCTTTTCCTCCTTCCTTTCCTCTAGCGTCAATAATCCGCAGTTGCGGCGCCTTAAAACTAAAATCAATCAATCAATTCCTTTCCTCTTCCTTCTACCTCTTACTCTTCTCCTTGTAGTTTTCAGACCTTACAACAGTACCACACGTCAACACAATATTACCCTCCAGACGATAACAACTTCCCTTTTATATGCTTGTGGCGGCTCTCTTCTTCCCTCCTGGTGGCGCCCTCACGTGGCTCCTACTAGAGGAAGAGGTGGGGCGTCCAGAGAGCCCTTGCTCAGAGGCTTGGAGGCCAGGTGGCGTCCCTAGGGTGGCGCCGGTGGCACTGAGGGGGTGGGGAGCTAAAACTGGGTGAATAGGTGGGGGGAGAAAAAAATGAGGGTGACATGTTGTTGGTCGGTTGTTATGTTGCTTTGTGATCATAGTTATTGGTAAAAGGTTTTTGTTTTATATTTATGTTTATGTGATGTTGTGATAGAATGAGTGTTTGGTGGTTATATTTTGTTATTGTTACTACTACTGTTATTACTACTACTACTATACTACACTACTATACTACTACTATACTTCTACTCTACTACTACTATACTACTACTACTACTACTACTACTACTACTTTACTACTACTACTACTACTATCTACTACTAGTATACACACTACTATTTACTATACTACTACTACTACTACTACTACTATACTACTACTACTACTACTACTACTACTACTATACTACTACTACTACTTATACCTACACTATTACTACTACTACTACTATACTCTACTACTACTACTAATACACACTACTACTTACTACACTACTACTACTACTACTACTAACTACTACCACTACTACTACTACTACTACTACTACTACTACTACTACTACTACTACTATTAGTACCACTACTACTACTACTACTATACTACTACTACTACTACTACTACTACTACTACCACTACTATTACTACTACCACAAAAAAACTATATAATAAAACCAAAATAACGAAAAAAACAGAGGTACATTTTGAGTGGCTTAGAATTATTGTTTATTTATTATTATTATTATTTTTTTTTTTAAGGTTGTGAGGTGAGGTCTTGGGTTCGTTTTTTCTTTTCGTTAGAGTTTTTTTGCCTCACACGTTACTGTTGTTTGAGTTTGTGTAAATATTCTTGGTGAGGGGAAGGGGCGAGCGATCCGGGGTGACGCCACAAACATTGGGGTGTCCTTGTTTTCCCCTCACACTCTCCCTCCTCCCTCCCCCTCCCTCTACCCTTCCCCTCCCTTTCCCCCACTCCTCCCTCCCCTCCCTCCCCTCCCCTCTCCTCCTTCCCCTTCCCTAATCCTCACATACTTATTCCTGTCCCCTTTTTTTTTCTTTTTTTTTCTCTCTTGGCTCTTCTATCCCTCTCACTTCTCCCCCTCTCTCTTCTCCCCTCTCTCTCTCTCTCTCTCTCTCTCTCTCTCTCTCTCTCTTCTCTCTCTCTTGCTCACTACATATTCTACCCTTCAGATTTACACACACACACACACACACACACACTCATACAGAGAGAGAAAGAGAGAGAGAGAGATAGATAGAGAGAGAGATGACGTATAGCTTAGCCTTGCCTCTCTCTTCAGTCCTACAGGAAATATGTGAAAAAAATTTATGGTAAAAGTATTTGATTTATTGTGTTGATCTTGACGGAGGAGGAGGTTTGAAGGCCACTGTTTGGGAGTAGAGTGGAGTGAGGGTGATCTATAGTGTTAAGTATGAGGAATAGATGGAGTTAGAAGCTGAAGTGGTGTTTTGTTTTTTGTGAAGGAATATATGTGTTTTTACGTCGATGTTGGGAATATTGTAAATAGTAAATAAATAGTAAGTAAGTAATAAAAGTAAGTAAGTAAGTAAGTAAGTAAGTAAATATTGTGTTTGGTGTTTGTGATGTGATGTGTTTGTGTTGTGTTTGTGTACTGTTTTGTTTGTTTTAGGGATGTTTGATTGTTTGTGAGATCATGTAATGTGTTTTATCGTTTTGATGTGGAGTGTACTGTGTGTGTGTGTGTGTGTGTGTGTGTGTGTGTGTGTGTGTGTGTGTGTGTGTGTGTGTGTGTGTGTTGTGTGTGTGTGTGTGTGTTGTGTGTTGTGTTCTGTTGTGTGTGTGTGTGTGTGATGTGATGATGTAGTTGATTGTGTGTGTGTGTTGTTGTGTGTGTGTTGGCTGTTGTCTGTGTGTTGTTGTCGTGTGTTGTCTGTGTGCTGTGTGTGTGTAGTGTGTGTGGGTGGTGTGTGTGTGTGTGTGTGTGTGTGTGTGTGGAGTATGATAGAAGAAAGATAATTATATGATAGAATATTCAGTGTCATGTACATTTTATTGCTCAGAAAGAATATCGTGAATGTGGTTTGGGTCTGTGTATTTAATGTGGGGGAAGAGGAGATGTGAGATGGTGGAGGGGATGAAGGAGGGAAGGGGGAGGGGGAGAGAGGGGAGGAGGAGAGGAGGAGGAGGAGGAGGAGGAAGGAGGAAAGGGAAGAGAGATGAAATATGGATTTGACCGATGGATGGGAGGGAGGGAATAAAAAGTAAAAGAGAAGAGAAAACAAATAAAATTAAATAGAAAACAAATAAAATAGAAGAGAAAACAAAGAAAATAGAATGGAATAATAATAATAATAATAATAATAATAAGATAAAAAAATAATCGAAAATAAATTGAAAGAGAAATGAAAAAGAAAGAAGAAAGGGAGGAAACAGATATACGAAAGAGAAGAGAGAGAGAGAGAGAGAGAGAGAGAGAGAGAGAGAGAGAGAGAGAGAGAGAGAGAGAGAGAGAGAGAGAGAGAGGAGGAGGAGGAGGAGTAGATAGCAAGGAAGTAGGGAATGGAAGAGGAGAGAAAGAGGACAAGGAGGAGGAAGAGAAGAAAACGACAAGGAAGGAAGGAATAGGAGAGGAGGAAGAGAGGAAGAGGAGAGGAAGGAGGAAGAGAAGGAGGAGGAGGAGGCGAAAACGACAAGGAAGTAAGGAATGGGAGAGGAGAGAAGGAGAGAAGGGAGTGAAGGAGAGGAATGTCAAACTAAATTCCTGACGTAGTGGAAACAGACGAGACGCGACACTCAAGTTTGCGACGCGGCCCTGACAGATAGCGGTGCGGGGCGTGAGGGAGGGGGGCGGGGCGTGAAGGGGGGGAGGGGAAGGGCAAAACTAGGCCGCATAATAATGACTCGTTAGGGAAATATACCACGACGCAGCCATTATGAAGTCCAGAACGCCAGAAGAGCATTTAGAGATATAGTACTGCGCGGTAATACATGTGAGTTACGTTTAGGGTTGTTATGTGTGCTGTTATGTTTATTGTTTACGTGTGTGTTAGGGTTGTTATGTGTGCTGTTATGTTTATTGTTTACGTGTGTGTTAGGGTTGTTATGTGTGCTGTTATGTTTATTGTTTACGTGTGTGTTAGGGTTGTTATGTGTGCTGTTGTGTTTATTGTTTACGTGTGTGTTAGGGTTGTTATGTGTGCTGTTATGTTTATTGTTTACGTGTGTGTTAGGGTTGTTATGTGTGCTGTTATGTTTATTGTTTACGTGTGTGTTAGGGTTGTTATGTGTGCTGTTATGTTTATTGTTTACGTGTGTGTTATGGTTGTTATGTGTGCTGTTATGTTTATTGTTTACGTGTGTGTTAGGGTTGTTATGTGTGCTGTTATGTTTATTGTTTACGTGTGTGTCTGGGTTGTTATGTGTGCTGTATGTTTATTGTTTACGTGTGTGTTAGGGTTGTTATGTGTGCTGTTATGTTTATTGTTTACGTGTGTGTTAGGGTTGTTATGTGTGCTGCTATGTTTATTGTTTACGTGTGTGTCATGGTTGTTATGTGTGCTGTTATGTTTATTGTTTACGTGTGTGTTAGGGTTGTTATGTGTGCTGTTGTGTTTATTGTTTACGTGTGTTATGGTTGTTATGTGTGCTGTTATGTTTATTGTTTACGTGTGTGTTAGGGTTGTTATGTGTGCTGTTATGTTTATTGTTTACGTGTGTGTTAGGGTTGTTATGTGTGCTGTTATGTTTATTGTTTACGTGTGTGTTAGGGTTGTTATGTGTGCTGTTGTGTTTATTGTTTACGTGTGTGTTAGGGTTGTTATGTGTGCTGTTGTGTTTATTGTTTACGTGTGTGTTATGGTTGTTATGTGTGCTGTTGTGTTTATTGTTTACGTGTGTGTTAGGGTTGTTATGTGTGCTGTTATGTTTATTGTTTACGTGTGTGTTAGGGTTGTTATGTGTGCTGTTATGTTTATTGTTTACGTGTGTGTTATGGTTGTTATGTGTGCTGTTATGTTTATTGTTTACGTGTGTGTTAGGGTTGTTATGTGTGCTGTTATGTTTATTGTTTACGTGTGTGTTAGGGTTGTTATGTGTGCTGTTATGTTTATTGTTTACGTGTGTGTTAGGGTTGTTATGTGTGCTGTTGTGTTTATTGTTTACGTGTGTGTTAGGGTTGTTATGTGTGCTGTTATGTTTATTGTTTACGTGGTTGGGTTGGGTGTTAGGTTTGTTATGGTGTGCTGGTGTTATGTTTATTGTTTACGTGTGTGTTAGGGTTGTTATGTGTGCTGTTATGTTTATTGTTTACGTGTGTGTTAGGGTTGTTATGTGTGCTGTTATGTTTATTGTTTACGTGTGTGTTAGGGTTGTTATGTGTGCTGTTATGTTTATTGTTTACGTGTGTGTTAGGGTTGTTATGTGTGCTGTTAGTTTATTGTTTACGTGTGTTGTGTAGGGTGTTATGGTGTGTGTTATGTTTATTGTTTACGTGTGTGTTAGGGTTGTTATGTGTGCTGTTATGTTTATTGTTTACGTGTGTGTTAGGGTTGTTATGTGTGCTGTTATGTTTATTGTTTACGTCTGTGTTATGGTTGAATCTGAAACTATTTTTGTATTTACAGTCAGTTATATTGTAGGTCAGAATGTAGAATTAGCGTCTATATAATTATACTGATATTATGATAGGTATAGAGAGGGATATTGTGATAGGTACTGAGGAATGTTTTTGTATTGTTACTCATTTCATGACAGTGTGTGAGCACGGTGGAAATGCCTCTAGTTAGTGTGTGAGCTTTTTTTTAGGTGTATGCGTTATGTTATTCCTAGTTTCAGGTGTATTGTCTAGTTGTTTAGATACTCTCTACAGGTGTTGTGTGCAGGTGTTAATCGCTAGACGTGTGAGTTACGGTTTATGTATGCGATTTTTTTACGTTGTAATATTAATAACATTGTGACTGTTTATGTTTCGCCTTGTATTAAATCCTCGTGCTGAGTCCATATGTAATCCTTTGTTTTCGTTCCTAACTAATCCCTCTTCTGAACTTCACTTTTCTAATCCGCCACTTTGCTCACTAATCCTTGTAAATCTTTTGTCTTGTAGTTTTTTTCTCTTTCTTTTGACATTTTCTCACCACTTATATAGGCCTTTCTTTTATATTTATAAGTTTTTTTTAAATTTTTATTTATTAACGTTTTCTTATTCCTATGTTTCTGTTTTATTTTATTTCTTAATACTTCACATGTTTTTCCTTTTGATCTTTAACTTTGTTTATATTTACGTTTGTTTTCTTATTCCGATGTTTCTTTTTGTAAATTTTGTTTATGAATTTTGCTTTTATGTATTCGCTCCTTTTTTCTCTTGACTGGAGTTTTATTACGTAATGTTATCGTTTTGTTGTTAAGTCTTGTTCTGACGTCGCCTCTGTTACCTCTGCTCTTGCTATCAAACTGTTATCCATCTGTTGCATTTTATGAAGCTTTTAGTATATCTTCTTCTTCATCATTATTACTGGAATCCTTATTACTTTGTTTCCTTCCTTCATCTAATCTCTGGCCACAATCTATGCTCCTGATATCCTCTCTGTCCCCTTTTACACACACACACACACACACACACACAACACACACACACGCACATATACACACACACACACATATACCCACACACACACACACACACACACACACACACACACACACACACACACACACACACACACACACACACACACACACACACACACACACACACACACACACACACACACACACACACACGAATCCTTGTCTTACATTACTATCATTGTATTCACAACTTCCTCCTCCTCCTCCTCCTCCTCCTCCTCCTCCTCCTCCTCCTCCTCCTCCTCCTCCTCCTCCTCCTCCTCCTCCTCCTTAAGCAATGCTATAATACTAACGGGTCATTTGTCATACAAGGGGATTATTATGAGACGTCTTATTACTCATTCTAATTGTTCATCACGGAGGGTGTGTGTGTGTGTGTGTGTGTGTGTGTGTGTGTGTGTGTGTGTGTGTGTGTGTGTGTTTTATATTTAAGTTATTATCATCATTATTATTATTGTTGTAAATTATTATTATTATTGGTATCTTATTATTATCATTATTATTATTATTATTATTATTATTATTATTATTATCATTATCAGTGTTATTATTATTATCATATATATTATTGCTGTTATCATCATTATTCAACATATATATATAGAGGAATCTTTTATATTTTTATTTATCGTTCTTGGTTTCTTGGGGATAAAAAAAACATTCGTTCTCTGCGTCACGCCCGTCAAAAAAAAAAAAAATAGGGTGGGAGGGTTGACAGTGTCACGTAACCTTTCAAAGAATTAATTCGCTTCGGGAATAAAGTTTAGTGTCTTTTGAAGTAGAAAAAGTTGATTATTTTTTTCTCTTTTCTGTCTAGTTCCATTTTGTATAATGTTTTAGTATACATTATAAATTTTTCTATCGATAATTTCCCGTCTAATTACATTTATTAGTGTGGACATGCTGTAGTAATTTGCAGGTGTAATGTCCATAGTGTGATTGGCTTTGAGCGCCATATTTCTGATGCGATGATAACACGATAAACATAACACACTATGATAACTGTAAAGCGTCGATGTGGTGACAGCCCTGCCATTATTTTCCCGCCAAAGTTGTAATGGGTTACCAGTGTTAATGGTGATGACAAAGGCTGTAAGGGGGGCGGGGGGGGCTGTATTGGTGGTGTTGTTGTTATTATTGTTGTTATTATTATTATTATTGTTATTATTATTATTATTGTTATTATTTTTTTATCGCTACTATCGCTAGCATTATTATTATTGTTTTATTATTATTATTATTATTATTATTATATTTATCATCATTATTATTATTATTACTATTATTATTATTACTTATCATCATTACCATTATTGTAATTACATTTTTATCGCTACTGTCCCTATCAGTCTTATTATTATTGTTGTTAATTGGTATTATTATTATATATTATTATTATTATTATTATTATTATTATTATTATCATTTTTCCATCATTAATCTAACTGTCACAGAGTAATCATAAGTTTGCTCATAAATAATATGGGTCAAGAAATTCATAAACCTTTTTTATCATGAAAAACAAAAGAGATTAGTCTGTGGCTTAAGTCTAAGTCATAAATAATAACTCTTAAGTCTAAGTCATAAATAATAACTTAAGTCTAAGTCATAAATAATAACTCTTAAGTGTAAGTCATAAATAATAACTTAAGTCTAAGTCATAAATAATAACTCTTAAGTCTAAGTCATAAATAATAACTTAAGTCTAAGTCATAAATAATAACTCTAAGTCTAAGTCATAAATAATAACTCTAAGTCTAAGTCATAAATAATAACTCTTAAGTCTAAGTCATAAATAATAACTGTTCTCTATGCAGTGACAGCAACATTATATATATATGTTTTGAACTTTGCTTCTAGGGTTGAATTCATGCGTCATTAAAGCTATGGTAATTAAATGGCAAAACTTATACTAGGTACTTATAATAGTAATAATCATAATGACAATGATAATAATAACAACGATAATGATGAAAAAAAATACTTTGACTTTATATCAGGGATGTCAATTTTCCGCGGATTCGCGGATTTCCGAGTATTTTATTGCCAGCTGGGTCATTTCTGTGAATCGTGTAGATTCGGGATAAAAATTTAGGGGGGGGGGGTACATAGTTGGCTAGCCCACAGCCGAACCTGTCCCTGGCCACTGATCCAGCACAGACCATAAAACATTTTTTGGCTGCCTAGCGGGAAGTTAATACTAGGCTGCCGATATCTCCTGACTCCACTGCTACAAGTTTGCTCAGGAGGCAGTATGTTGGGGGTGGAATACAGCAGTGTATTTTGTGGTGTATACAGCAGTGGAATTCAGCAGTGTTATTATCATGATTATAGTTATAGTGAAACTTATTTGATTTTGGATTATTCAATAAAATTAATTCGAAGTTGGTCATCAAATCATATTTGAGCTGTATTTGATAGCGCCTAAATAATTGATAATGTTGACAAATACTTTGTTGTTGTGTTATTACTTTTCCAACGGAAACAGTGTTAATATTTCATTTGTCATGTCAAAATGGTTAATAATTCATATACATTTCACAATTTAAGTTGCATGATATACCATATATATAAATATATATATACACATACACAAATTGTGGACACAAAAACAGACAAAACTGAGACCAGAAATTATTATAGATATAACCAAGGACCTCTCAGAAGCTCTCTCAGAGCATGAAATTTACAAAAAATCGACCCCCCCGCTGGGAGGTTCCCTCGCTACGCTCGGTCAGCCTCGCTGCGCTCGGATTAGTTGGTCGCCCTATTATTTTATTTCAGAGGTTTTTTTCTTTTCTTGTTGACATCCCTGTTATATGAAGAAAAAAAACTGACTTTATATGAAAAAAATACTGACTTTATATGACATTAGTGTAAGCGATGAATTTCTTAGTTAATTAACTCAGCGTCTATGATATTTACTCTAGTTTGCGGCTTCTTTAATACATGAGTTTGCTTCTCCTACTGATGCATGACAAGTTATGAACCTGTATTAATAGTCACAGGTGAGAAGTGAGAACACTGGCCTTGTGGCTGATACAAGCTAAGAGCAGCTAGTAGAACAAGCTAATCGTTAACAGGGAATAAAGTGCAGCTATTTAAAGTTGGATTTCTTACTTGTTTTCTTTTCTAAAATATTAAGTTAAGAGCAACAAGTAAAACAAGCTGGGATAGTATTCCAGATGAACACAGAAGTCACTTTGGTGGACCAAACTATTTTTTCTGATGTGTTTAGAATTAATCTGCTAACCGTTTCTGTCGCAAATCTTTTTTTCTTTTTTTTTCTTTTTTTTTTCTTAGTTAGGTAAAGGTTAGGTTCGGTTAGGCAATTTTCGTTGTAATTTTTGTTGCAAATCACACACAAAAAATTATTTGCGACAGAAACGGTTACCAGATTAACTCAAAACACATCAAAACTTACTAGAAAAAAATAGTTTCATCCAGCAAAGGAAGTTTTGTGTTCATCTGGAAATTTACCCTAGCTTATTTTATCGTTGACAGGGAACAGAAGTGGAACACTTTAACGTTGAATTCCTTACTTGTTTTGTCTAAAATATTAATCCTCGCTATGTTTTAAGTACAAGTAAAGAGAAACAAGTAGAACAAGCTATCGTTGACAGGGAATAGAAGTGGAACAATTTAACGTTGGATTTCTTACTTGTTTTGTTGTCTAGAATATTAATCCTCGCTGTTTTAAGTACAAGCTAAGAAGAACAAGTATAACAAGCTTAGCGTTGACAGGGAATAGAAAGTGGAACAATTTAACGTAGGATTCCTTACTTGTCTTGCTGTCTAAACTATTAAGTAAAGAGGAACAAGTCAGTCCTTGGTGATGTAAAAAAGAAGTAAAACAAGCTAATCGTTGACAGGGAATAGAAAGTGGAACAATTTAACGTTGGAATCCGTACTAGTTTTTGTCTAAAATATAAAGTCAAGAGTAACAAGTATAACAAGCTTAAGAAGTGGAACAATTTAACGTTGGAATCCGTACTAGTTTTTGTCTAAAATATAAAGTCAAGAGTAACAAGTATAACAAGCTTAAGAAGTGGAACAATTTAACGTTGGAATCCGTACTAGTTTTTGTTTAAAATATAAAGTCAAGAGTAACAAGTATAACAAGCTTAAGAAGTGGAACAATTTAACGTTGGAATCCGTACTAGTTTTTGTCTAAAATATAAAGTCAAGAGTAACAAGTATAACAAGCTTAAGAAGTGGAACAATTTAACGTTGGAATCCTTACTTGTCTCGTTGTCTAAAATATTAATCCTAGCTATGTTTTTGGACCTCCTGCCTCCATAGTGCTGCTCTCTTGAGGGCGCTGACTGCACGCCCGCGTCTGCACACCGCTCAGCAGCAGCACCAGCAGCACACAGCAGCACACAGGCCCCGGACAGAACCGCAGCGTGACAGAGTGAAAGAGAGAGAGAGGAAGAGAGAGAAGTTATAATCTGACCGTGTGTGTTTAGTCAACCCGCATCAATTCTTAGTTTTAGCTTAGTTTACCCTGCCTAGCCCTGATATCCTACCCTATCCTGCCCTATCCTTCATGGCCCCATTAGCCTCTATAGGTAATTAAACGGGTATTAGACGGGCTTTTTGTTACTTCTATTTGTCCTTGGCCAGTCCTTTGTAATGTTAAAAAGAAAAAAAGGCAGCCTATTACCTGCATATTTTCAACGCCTCACAACGCCTTATTTTTACTCCCATGCGTTCTACATTAATTTTACATGAATAATTAATTTTACAGAAACTACCACGTGTATGTAGGTCTCATGGCCTCTTGTAGCTTCCTTATGTTCCTATGTTTTTATGTTCATGCGTTCTCAGCTCTTCACTATTACTCTCTCTCTCTCTCTCCTCGCCCCAATGTCAAAATGTAAACAAGGCGACGTAGATCTCGGGTCCCTAAGGTTTACATGCCACTGGTAAAGCATTATAAAAGTGTCTAGGAGTTAGAATACACTTGAGACGCGGGGTATTAAAGGTGGCTTGCTGTGTCTTGCTATGTTTACCTTGCCGCTACACGGCCGGGGAGACTGTGAACGTTACCTAAGGGTTGCCACAGGGGATATTCTCTTACTGTCTTATTTATAGGGACTGGCAACTAAGCGGGATTTTTGTTTGCTTTTTTTTTTTTTTTTTTTTTTTTTTTTTTCCTTTTCTCTTTGCCACTAGCCAGTCCTTTGTGATGTAAAAAAACCAAAAAATTGAGCTAGGTAAGATGCATTGTTATTTTGTTTGTGTCTCAGGGATTGCAGGGAAATGTTTGTGTCTCAGGGATTGCAGGGAAATGTTTGTGTCTCAGGGATTGCAGGGAAATGTTTGTGTCTCAGGGATTGCAGGGAAATGCTACGGTTATACATTTTCTTGGTTCTATAAAAACTGGTTCTGGTTCAACTGGTTCTTGGTACAATAAAAATAGAAATGGTTTATCGCCGTCAAAATATCATTATTTATCGTAAACAACAATCTTGAGCAAACCTAATTATTTTTCTTGAATGACTGTAAAAAAAAAAATGCTTATTACGTAACCCCCCCCCCATAGGTTTGTCGCCGTCAAGATAGTAAGTTATTAGTTATATTCGTAAACCGCAACCTTGAACAAACCTAATTAATTTCACTGATGACTAAAAAATGCTTATTACCCGCTGTTACCCGCTTTGCGTAGAATTCTGACGTTGTGTTGTGGTAATCTCTCCCCCTTCCTCCTCCTCCTCCTCTCCTCCTCCTCCTCCTCCTCCTCCTCCTCCTCCTCCTCCTCTCCTCCTCCTCCTCCTGGTAATAATGTCAACGAACTAATCGGCCTAAGAAGCATTACTGAACTTGTTTACGAAAGATTTAGACAGACGGGAAAACAGAAGGTGAATGTGAATGTGTGAATGTCGTTCCTCGCACTACACAACCTTTGCTATTTCGATGTCCGCGTGAAGTGTCCAAGAAATGATGGTTAAGAATATGGTTACTTTTTATTAAACTTTTATACTTTTTCTCCATCACTCATTCCAAC
This sequence comes from Chionoecetes opilio, assembly GCA_016584305.1. Lineage (NCBI taxonomy): Eukaryota > Metazoa > Arthropoda > Malacostraca > Decapoda > Majidae > Chionoecetes > Chionoecetes opilio. The sequence continues at coordinate 68,636 of JACEEZ010011353.1, forward strand.
ACTTTTTATTTAACTTTCGGTTCCATTGTAACTTTTTTTTTTTTCGTTCAGTAGATTAAAGACACAATTATTAATAGGAAAAGTTGTTGTTTTAGTGGCAATATGGTGTGTGTGTAAGAGAGAGAGAGAGAGAGAGAGAGAGAGAGAGAGAGAGAGAGAGAGAGAGAGAGAGAGAGAGAGAGAGAGAGAGAGAGAGAGAGAGAGAGAGAGAGAGAGAAACCTAACCTAACATAGAGAGAGCTTTTCCTTCCCTCCCAATCCTACCTTTCAAGTAATAGACGTGAGGTAATTGAGGTGGGTAATGTGGAGGCTCAATAGCGGGTTGTGAGGCGTGTGGGCGTGTGGGCGTGTGAGTGGCGCCGGGCGGGGCTTACTGAGGCGAGTTTGGCGGCTTGATAACACATGGCTTTACGGTGAGAGGAGATTTAATTTTGTGAACACAAAATGTTTTGTGTTAGAGAGACAGAGAGAAAAAATAAGATGAAGAGAGAATGAAAGACAGACAGAAAGATAAACAAAAAGAGACAGTAAGAGTCAGAAAGAGACAAAAAGAGACAAAAAGAGACAGTAAGAGTCAGAAAAGAAACAAAAAGAGACAGTAAGAGTCAGAAAGAGACAAAAGAGACAGTAAGAGTCAGAAAGAGAGTAAGAAAGAGACAGTAAGAGTCAGAAAGAGAGTAAGAAAGAGACAAAAAGAGACAGTAAGAGTCAGAAAGAGAGTAAGAAAGAGACAGAAAGAGACAAAATGAGACAGAAAAGAGTATAAAAAATTAGAGTTATCCAAAAAAGTGAGATAATTACGGCAGGTGCAGTCAGAGAGAGAGAGAGAGAGAGAGAGAGAGAGAGACTGTTATATCCAAAAAGAGAGATAATGACGCCAGGAGCAGCCAGGTGTGACTCTTAATGCTTATATCAACACACAACTTTTACTCCAGGCATTACAGTGTTAGTGCAGAACCACTGAATTCCCTCCCATTAAAGAACACGATGACAGAAAGAAATGTATTTGAAACGAACACTTATTTTTAGTTGTTCTAGAAAGATATTTGAAACGAACACTTATTTTTAGTTGTTCTAGAAAGGTATTTGAAACAAACACTTATTTTCAGTTATTCGAGAAAGATATTTGAAACGAACACTTATTTTAGGTTATTATAGTTCACTAAGATAAAGATTATAACATATCTTGACCGATTTTGACCTAGTTTTTATCTGTATTATCTTAATATCTCATTTATTGTTGGTTTTATATTACTTTCCTGTCTATCTTTATTTTGTTTCGTTCTTTTTAACTCAATTTGGTTTTTGTTTTGTTTCATTTTGTTTGACTCAATTTTGTGTTTCTTTTGTTTCCATTACAAGTATAAGACACTGTATAAGGGTGTGTTAGGTTAGGGTGTAAGGGTAGGACAAATGGGTATGAGGGTGTGAAGGGATAATGGGTTTGTTTGGTGAGGGTGTTAGTGGGTAAACATTCCACTTTCAATCTTGCCACCTACATTCCATTTTCTTTGATTTTACATTCCACTGTCAACCATATCAGCTACTTTATTCATACCATTATTTTTTTTTTATCAACAGCACATTCCACTCTCCTCCCATTCATCTTCATACATTCCGTTTGTTTTTTCTCCTCATTCCACTATCAGCCTTATCAATGACTATATTATGTTTTCCTTCTAATTAATTACCTTCCAATCTAAATCTATCATTATCTATACATTCCTTTTTTTTGTGCCCTATATTAAATCTTATCTACATCACGTTGTTCATTCCGTTTGTTTTTACTTTTCATTCCACTGTCAGCTTATCAATGACTATATTCCCTTTTCCTTATACTTAACTGTACATTCCACTGTCAGCTTATCAATGACTATATTCCCTTTTCCTTATACTTAACTGTACATTCCACTGTCAGCTTATCAATGACTATATTCCCTTTTCCTTATACTTAACTATACATTCCACTGTCAGCTTATCAATGACTATATTCCCTTTTCCTTATACTTAACTGTACATTCCACTGTCAGCTTATCAATGACTATATTCCCTTTTCCTTATACTTAACTGTACATTCCACTGTCAGCTTATCAATGACTATATTCCCTTTTCCTTATACTTAACTGTACATTCCACTGTCAGCTTATCAATGACTATATTCCCTTTTCCTTATAATTAACTGTACATTTCACTCTAAATCTATCATCATCTATATATCTACATTCCTTTTTGTGTGCTCTATATTCAACTCTTTGTTACATTACATTCCACTTTCTCTCCTGCCCTGTATTCCGTGTCATTCCATTTACAACCTTATCAACTTAATTTCACCGTAACTTTCAAGTCCCCAAAGTTATCTTACTGTAAATTGATAAAAAAGATCGTTGAAATTTCTACTTATAAAACTTTCTTCACTGAAGTGTACAAAATATATCCTTGTCGCAACGCTTTGATCTTTAACTTTATGAAATCAGATCTATAGTTTATTAATTCGATCTCTAAAAATACTTAACTAAGATACGAAAAATCTTTGATCTTTTTGACAACAATTTTTTTTTCTTGAGACGTCTTTGATTCACTTCCCAAGAAACTTACTTTTTTAATATTTCAATTATAACTTTTTTAAGAAGTTTGAGATTCTGAGAGTTGGAAGTCGAACACGTGTATGGTACAGGTAGTCTTGGGTACACGTATGGCCAAGCTGAGAGTCTCGTCATGACATTCAATTACTATCGTACCCAACACACAAAACATCGTATATAGCCAGTAATCAATAGTGTCAACCAGTATCGTACCCAACACATAAATTATCGTACTTTGCCAGTAGTAAATAGTGTCAACAGTATCGTACCCAACACATAAATTATCGTACTTAGCCAGTAGTAAATAGTGTCAACAGTATCGTACCCAACACATAAATTATTGTACCTAGCCAATATTAAATAATATCAAGCAGTATCGTGCCCAACACGTAAATTATCGTATCTAACCAGTAGTAAATAGTATCAAGCAGTATCGTACCCAACACATAAATTATCGTACTTAGCCAGTAGTAAATAGTATCAAGCAGTATCGTACCCAACACATAAATTATCGTACTTAGCCATCCATAACAATAATAATGAGGAATAGGAATGAATGTGAGAGCTGATAAGGATTTCAAATGATAAATCTGAGCTTTACCAATACAAATAAAGAACTTAATACTAACGAAGTGTAGTTATAGGTTATAGGTAAATAAATAAATACATGATATAAACCAAAACTAATAAACTGAAAGGAACAACTAACTTAAACCAAAATGATAAATTGAAAAGAACACCTGACGTAAACCAAAATTAATAAACCGATCCATTACTACAATTTTACTCAAGCAGAACATGTGCAGTGCTAGATAACATAGATAACAACACACACATATATTATAAACCTACAATAATTAACTCATTAGCAAAGTATACTAGAAATTAAAGTAGTATATACATTATTTTCTCCCTTCTCATTTTTCCCCTACATCTCAGTTCTCTCTTCTGTAACCTCTCTTCTCTTGTCTCGTTCATCCTGGCAACACTTGTACACTCCTCACATCACCCTATTTCTTCCATTCACCAAGTAGTATAAACCCATTCTTCCATTCCCTCATTTATCCCTTCCTCTTTCTATTCTCTACCTTTCCTATACACTCTCTTCCTCCCCATTTTATCATTCATACAACACTCTTTTTTCACTATTTACATCACCTTGTAGCCTTCCCTTCCATTATTAAAGTAGTATAAACCCATTCTTTCATTCCCTCATCTATCCCTTCCTCTCTCCATTCTCTACCTTTCCTATACCCTCTCTTCTTTCCTATTCCCTCATTTATCCCTTCCTCTCTATTTTCTCTACCATTCCTACACTTTCTTCTTCCCCACTCTCTCATTCACTCATACAAAACTTTTTATACACGTTTCTACTACTAATACAAACTCTTTCTACTCTATTTACATAACTTTTTAGCCTTTCCTTCCACTCTCCCTCCTAACTCTCCCTTCCTCTCATGTATCTACCTTGTCTATATCCTATGTTCTTTCCTCTTCTCATTCACAAACACAAGACTCCACATATATCTATCACCTTTTAGCTTTTCTTTACATTCTTCCACCTAAATATCCTCTTCTCTCTACCTTTTCTATATCCTCTCTTGTTTCCTATTGTTTCATCTTTCTATTCTTCATCAATCATCTCCTTCATTTCATCTTTCTTCACAAATACAACACTCTTTCTACTCTATTTACATCCCATTTTACCCTTTCCTTCCCTTCTTTCATTCCCTCATTCATCCCTTCCTCTCATTTTTGTACCTTTTCTATGTCATCTCTTCTTTCCTCTTCTTTCATTCACTCATACAACACTCTTTCTACACTATTATACATCACCTTTCAGCCTTTCCTTCCTATCTCTCCCTTAATTACATCTTCTACACCTGTTCTATATACACCTGATATACCTCAAAGTCTTTCTACTCTATTTACATCACCTTTCAGCCTTTCCTTCCAATCTCTCCCTAATTACGTGTTTTATACCTGTTCTATACACCTGGTCTTACCTTTAGACATTCCCGGGGCCGTGTTGACGACTAAAGGCGCCGTCAGGTTCTTGGCATTGTCGTCGTAGTCACCGTAGAGAAGCCTCGGCGGTGGTAGCATGGTCGTGGTGGTCGTGGTAGTGGTCGTGGTGGTCGTGGTGGTGGTCGTGATTAACTCTGAGGTGAAAAAATAGAGCATGTTTTTTATATATTTTTTCTATTTCGTTGATTAGTTTTGGTGTGGCTTTGATGATGTTGATGATTGTTGTGGTGGTGATGTGTTTTTGTTTTATTATGGTTGTGGTTGTGTGGTGGTTGTGGTTGTTAATGGTAGTGGTAGTAATGGTAGTATTATTAGTTATAGCCTGTTAGTTATGGTTATGCCAATAGTTAGTTATGGTTGTGGTTATGTTGTGGTTGTGGTTGTTAATGGTAGTGGTTGTTGTATTGGTAGTTGTGATGGTGGTTACGAATAGCAGTGAATAGTGGTGGTTGTAGTGTCAATGGTGGTGTTAGTGATGTGGTTGTAGTGTTAGCTGTTATGGTGATGGTTAGAAATAGCAGTGAATAGTCGTGGTTGTAGTGTCAATGGTAGTAGTGATGTATGGTAATGGTAGATATGATATATGTTAATTTTTAATCATTTTTATTTTATTAGAATTTTTTTTTTTACTTCTCAAAGGACTGAGCAAGGGCAAAAAAGATAAAGTAAACGAAAAGCCCGCTAGCCGCCAGTCCCTGTAAAGAAGACAGTAAGAAAGTAAGAGTAGGTGTTTGAAGTGGTGGTGGTGAGAGTGGATTGAAGTTGGCATTGTACGTGAAAGTGGGGAAGTAAATACCATAGAGTTTTGAGATGAAAGTATAGGCACTCATGTTTTTTATTCATTATAATATACAAATGGACGAGGCAAACTATATTAAAAATCTCACATGGATTTTTTTTACCGTGGTTTTGGTTTGAAAATTGGATTACTTTTTACGAACGAGAGAGAGAGAGAGAGAGAGAGAGAGAGAGAGAAGAGAGAGAGAGAGAGAGAGAGAGAGAGATTAACGGGGAATAAGAGAGCTCAAATGAAGACAAGAACATAAAGACAAAAACAATAAAACAATAATGAAGTAAATGCGATATTGAGTGAAGACAAGACTGCATGAAGGGACAAATAGACGATCGAGGCGAAAGAGCAACAAGATAAATGATGTCTGAGGGAAAGGAAGAAAAGGAATGAAGACCTGAAGGAAGGATACAGAAAGATGGATGAAGAGAAAGGTCACAGAGAGAGAGAGAGAGCGAGAGAGGAAAAAATAAGAGAAATAGAGAATATGAGAAAAATAGAGGGCAATAAAAAAAGAAAAAAGAAAATTAGAGAAAAATAAAAAAGAAAAAAAAAGAGAGTGAGGTCAAGGGTCAAAGGTCACACACAACTCACCTCTCAGTATGGTTGACCTCTGTTCCTGACCCATGAAGTTCTTGATGACGCAGGTGTAGATGCCGAAGTCTGACCTTATTAGGTTCCTCATGTTGAGAGTCATGTTGTGTCTGGCGGGACGAGAGGGAAGGTTGTTATGACAGGTGTGTGACAGGTGTGTGACAGGTGTGTTAGGGGAGAGGGATTGGAGAGGTAGTAATGTAAGGGGTCTGGGTTCTGGTAGGTGTTAGAAGGGAGGTGGTAGTTATTGTCACTATATAAACTATATTATACTAATAACTAATAATATATGACTATATATAGTAGTAGTAGTAGGTACAGTAGGTGGTAGGCTGGTAGGTGTTAGAAGGGTGGTGGTAGTTATTGTCACTATATACACTATATTATACTAATAACTAATAATATATGACTTATATAGTAGTAGTAGTAGGTACAGTAGGTGGTAGGCTGGTAGGTGTTAGAAGGGAGGTGGTAGTTATTGTCACAATATATAAACTTTATATACTATAACTAATATATATGTCGTCTGAACAAAAGTGTTGTATTTTCGTGTGCTATAAAAGAAGCTCTATTGATACTCATTTAAGGAAATTATTGTTGTATTACGTATAATATAATTACATAAATTATCTTTGTTTTGATTTATTGATTATTGAGAGTTAGTTAATGCATCTGATAATGCTCATATTTTCTGTAAACTCCTATTTCCCCAAACAACTATTTGATTTAAAGTTACGGAAGTCAGTGATTTGCGTTGATTAATTATTCGAACATGATTCATACGTGTGGTGAAAGGGATGGAGTGAGAGGAATTAAGTGAGGAAGTGAGAGGTGTGTGTGTGTGTACGTGTGTGTGTGTGTGTGTGTGTGTGTGTGTGTGTGTGTGTGTGTGTGTGTGTTGTGTGTGTGTGTGTGTGTTGTGTGTGTGTGTGTGTGTGTGTGTTTGTTTGTGTGTGTACGTGTGTGTGTACGTGTGTGTGTGTGTGTGTGTGTGCGTGTGTGTGTGTGTGTGTGTGTGTGTGTGTATGTGTGTGTGTGGTCAGAGGAGAGCTTGAGGACAAAGGGCTTGGGAAGGAGCGATGAAAGGGAATAGTGGAGGTGATGGGAACAGATTGAAGCCTTACGGAGGAGGAGGAGGAGCAGGACAAACACAAGGAAGAGAAAGGAAGAGGAGGAGGAAGTGTCAGTGGTTGCCCTCTCTCTATCTCCTTCAGGAAGAGAACAAGGAAGAGGCCGGGCTATTCCTCCTCCTCCTCCTCCTCCTCCTCCTCCTCCTCCTCCCTCCTCCTCCTCCTCCTCCATCACTAAGCCACAATAGTGTCCTCTCCTGCCAATACCAGAGAAGGAGGAATGTCAGGAGGCCCAACCCCCTCGATATTGTGTGTGTGTGTGTGTGTGTGTGTGTGTGTGTGTGTGTGTGTGTGTGTGTGTGTGTGTGTGTGTGTGTGTGTGTGTGTGTGTGTGTGTATGTGGGCGCGTTAAAGTCCATCTGATTCTCCTTGTCTTCTATTCTACCAAGTTTATGTTTTCCTTTTTGTCGTTTTCTCTATCTCTGTCCTCCTCCTCCTCCTCCTCCTCTTTTATCTCCTCCCGCTCAGCCCTTTTCTATCTAAGTCTCACACACACTGTCATTCATTGTCATCGTAAATCTATAGAAATCACCTCTGTAACTAATCCCTTGGGCCTCTAAATCGACGAGGGGGAGCAGGAAGAGGGAGGAGGAGGAGGAGGAGGAGGAGGAGGAGGAGGTATGGATATGTAAATTGTGTGAGTGATTAACTGCTCCGTGCGAAGGGAGGTAAAGGAGTAGGAAGAGCAGGAAGAGTAAACATAAAGGAGTAAGGATTCAGGACTCACGTATAGGGCGGTAAAGGAGTAAAGGAGTAGGAGTAAAGGAGTCAGGATAAATGACTCACGTATAGGGCTGTAAAGGAGTAGGAAGAGTAAGGAGGAAGGACTTAGTGCTGTAAAGGAGCAGGGAGAGTAAACATAAAGGATTCAGGATAAAGGACTCACGTGTAGGGCGGTAAAGGAGTAGGAGTAAAGGAGTCAGGATAAATGACTCGCGTATAGGGCTGTAAAGGAGTAGGAAGAGTAAGGAGGAAGGACTTAGTGCTGTAAAGGAGCAGGGAGAGTAAACATAAAGGAGTCAGGATAAAGGACTCACGTGTAGGGCGGGTGACCATCCTGCGGCGTAATAGTAAAATAATCATCACTCAGCAACTGCGAGCCTAGTGAATTATCTCTCATCCAGACGACGTGAGGGGCGGGATGGGCGGCGTAGAGGCAGGTGAGGCTGACGGTGGAGCCCGGTAACGCCCACATGGCTTGTTTGGGCCCCTGTACTAGTGGCTTGTAGTTGACGTTGACGATGACGCGTTTACTGATGGAGGGCGGGTGGCCGTTGCTGGCGATGCATAGGTAACCCCCGGCACTGCGCTGGTTCACTTCTTTTAAAGGTAGGGTGCTTCCCACGAAATCTGATACTGTGGGGGGATATGTAGAGGGTGTGTTAGGGAAGGTGTGCTGGGGTGTGTGTGGGGGAGTGGTTGTGTGAGTGTGTGTGTGTGTGATAGGTGTGTGTGTGTCAGGGGAAGGTGTGATGTGTGTGTGTGGTACTGGGGGGGGGTTGTATGGTGTGTGTGTGTGTGGTGGTGCTGGGATGGGGGTTGTGTGTGTGTGTGTGTGTGTGTGTGTGTGTGTGTGTGTGTGTGTGTGTGTGTGTGTGTGTGTGTGTGTGTGTGTGTGTGTGTGTGTGTGGCTATTATTTGATTTGACTAATGTACTATTCATGTAGACACTGGACAGCAAGAGAAGTGTTAATTTTCATGTTATCATTGATGTTCGACTTATTTGTTTATTCACATTTATAACACGGATTATGACAGCTGGTTTGTGCCACTGTGTAATTATAAACAAAAACAAATATTCGAATACAATTTAATAGCACGTATTTATAACATTCTATAAAGGACATTTTCTTTACTTATACAAAGGAATACAAAGGAAACACAAACAGCAACAGACCGATAGGTCCTTACAAGACTGTTTGCTTAGTAACTTCATTGATAAAGGCAAGTCCAGAGTTTGAGAGTTGGGCAGTTATATTATTAGAGTAACTTCAACTCATTACAGAATTATGAGTTTGTGTTGTGGTAATGTGAACTAATGGGTGACGTGATTCATGTCATGGCCAACAAGGGAAGGGTAACTATTTGTATAACAAGTTGATAATGTGTTTGGTTCCGTTCACTTACCTTGCACACAATAGAGAGGGAACACACACACACACACACACACACACACACACACACACACACACACACACACACACACACACACACACACACACACACACACACACACACACACACACACACACTATAGAGGAAGTAAAGTGAGGGGAAGAGCAGGACGTGATAATGGAAGACACGGAAGAGGAGAGGAAAGTTAAATGAAGTGGTGGAAGGGAGAGAAGGGAAAGGAGAGGCAGGGAAGCAAGGATGGGAGGGGAAGAGGAGGGAAGAAGGGGAATGAAGAGGAGGAGGAGGATGGAAGACACGGAACAGGAGAAGAAAGTTGAGTGAAGTGGTGGAAGGGAGAGAAGAGGAAGGGAAGTGAGGATGAAGAGGAGGGAAGAAAGGGAGGGAAGGGGAGGTAGTGGAGGAAGAAAAGAAGAAGAAGAAGAAGAAAAACAAAAACAAAACAAAACAAGAACAACAAGAAAGAGACCAAGAAAAAGAACAAGAAGAGGAGGAGGAGGAGGAGGAGGAGGAGGGGATAGTAGGGCAGCTTAGCACCGAATTTCAAATGGATGGGGACATGCCGGATAAAAGCACCAAAATTTTATCAGGCAATCTTCAGGGTCCCCGCTATGATTCTATAACCGGCGCCAAGCGGTAGGACCACTCTTATTTGAAATTTTTCATTATTTGTGAAAAAAAAAATTGATTTGTTTTGAAATTGAAATGTTTTTTTATTGCAGAAATGAGAAATATAGTCTTTTCCGATCATTTTGGTGTAATTGTTTTTAAATTCGAACATCTAGAAGTATTTAAAACAATATTTGAAAATTAGGTGTCTCGGGTGCATTTCCTCAATTTTTTTTAAACGTTCTAATTAACGTAGGTCACCCGGGTATTCAAAAACACAATTTGCGTTATCATTTTTATTTCGTAATCGCGTGGTCGAGTAGCGGTTAACATAGTGAATCGCGTAGTCTAATTAATTCGGAGCCTGCCCTTAACACATACGAAAATCAAGAAAAATGGATACTCTTTCAGACCGTGCGTATATTCACCCAACATGGTGCAAAATTACTTCTCGGCTAAGCTATTCACATTGGCAGCTGCATAGTTCGGTGCACTTCCACTGCGCCTTCTTGCATGAGCATCGTCCTCCGCACGTGGCGCTTTTGCAGCCACACTTGACCAGTTCGCTGCAGGCCTGAGATGCTACAGGCAGGTTGGACCACACAGGACGCCAGGTCTTCGTTGCACTCTCTAGAGTCCATCCAAAGCCCTCTGGGGTTGGAGGCTTCTGCTCACATTGATCACTGGTTGCCCAGATTCCAGCTTGGTAGACTGCGCGCAGTGTGTGCTGCAGAAGGGCTTCTTGCGTTGGGGGAATCTTTTCCATTGGCCTGTTCTTCTGTGAGAAGAGTTCCCTACGTGCCTCGTTCACAGAGTCCAAGTTGCTCGTCTTATTGTAGATGATCACGGTGAAGCGCTCGAGCAACTGGAATTGCTTGCAGTTTCACTGTCACAGTCATGTAAGGGTGATTCATGAAGTTGTTGAAGGCCTCCGTCACCTCCACGTAGGCATTCCAAGCCTCCCATGCTGATTTCTTCCCTTTGCCGAAGAAAGCGGAAGTTGTGTCGCAGCCCGTGAAACTGTGGAACATAGGCAATGCCGTTGACCTATCTTTTCCCAGAGCATGGCATATGGCATTGATATCCAGGTACATGAAGTTCTTTCCAGTTCCAAATGCTACCCAGATGGCTGCCATCTGATGCTGGCTGGTCAGGGAATGGTACTTTCCTATCAGTATGGCAACGACGTCTGTGTCGACAGTGCGTACCAAACAGTTGGTGCATCCCTTGTCCAGCGCATCTTTCAGGTGAACAACAATCCTTGTATCGGCCTCTTCGTGGTCACATCGTGGCATGGAGTGGTCTGAACCTCTGCTGATTACATTTGTGCCTGATGTTATGAAGACCCCCTTTCCGTCTGGCCAGTCACTGGAGCCGACTTTGTCTGAAAGGAACTGGAAAAGCTCCTCCTTGTTTGTGGGATCCCGGAGGAAGTCGGGCCAGTTGCTGGGCACCTTCGTTGGACCACCGACCTTTCTTCGTACACCTTTCCCCCTTTTCTCTCTAGTTGACTCCTTGATACTGCTGGCAATGTAGCTGTCCCAGACCACATCGACTCTTCTGCAAGATTCAAGAAGCTTCAGGATGTGGGGGATGAAGACCTCATTAGCGTAGTCATTGAATGTGGTAACATTAGTAAGAGGAAGCAGATACACCACAGCAGCACCGTCGAGTATTCTTGCATCCAGAAACGGCGGGGGTTCCTTCTGAGAGTTTTGTGTTTCTTCCACAAGGATACCAATGAGGTCTTGACTTCTTTCGCGCCGACTTTTCGCTGACTTTGGCGCCGGTTCTAGAATTGAAGCTTAGATGCTGAGGAAATGCACCCGAGACACCTAATTTTCAAATATTGTTTTAAAATACTTCTAGATGTTCGATTTTAAAAACAATTACACCAAAATGATCGGAAAAGACTATATTTCTCATTTCTGCAATAAAAAAACATTTTTTTCCCCAAAAACTAAAAAAAAAAAATTCCCAAAATTTTCAACAAAAAAATTCAAATAAGAGTGGTCCAACCGCTTGGCGCCGGTTATAGAATCATAGCTGGGACCCTGAAGATTGCCTGATAAAATTTTGGTGCTTTTATCCGGCATGTCCCCATCCACTACCTAAGCTGCCCCACTAGGAGGTATTGGAGGAGGAGGCGACGTTTAGATGAGAATGAAGGGGAGGAGAGAAGAATGGGGGGCGTGCCGGGATTAACAGGAAATACATTAAGGAAAAGGTGCATGGGATTAAGGCTGGCATGGCCATGGGATTACCCGAAGTATTATATGGCGGGAGGAAGAAGAGGGGAAGAGGAGGCCAAGATGGGAGGGTGGGAGGGGGAAGAAGAGGGGGAGTATGAGGGGGGCGAGATGGGAGGGTGGGAGGGGGAAGAAGGGGAGGATGAGGGGGGCGAGATGGGAGGGGAGGAGGAGGAAGGGGTAATGGGGGGCAATTAACTGAGAACTAACTTGAATTTTTCTTTTAAGTTTTAGTAGTCGTAGTATATATCGAAAAGGCTTAATATGAAAATAAAATATGATGAAACGTTGGAGGAGGAAGGGCTAATGGAAGGTAATGAACCGTGAGAACTAACTTTAATTTTTATTTTAACTTTGTGTAAGGAGTCATAGTTCATGTACAAAACGCTTAATCTTTAAAATAATGAAAAAAAGTTAATATTTGTAATTGATAACACGATTTTTTAGATTGATTGTATAGCGGGAGTAAAAAAATCCATAAATAAACTGATATAAATGAAAAAAAAATGAAAAAAGGCAAATATTCGTAGTTAATTACACGATGTTTTAAATAGATTGTAAAGTTGAGGTACAAAAATAAACAAATAATCTGAACTAAATGAAAACAATAAGAAAAAGGAGGAATAACAGACAAGCGAGATACGTGAATTAATGAATGGCATAGAATAGGAAAAAAATACATTACGGATAAAACTGAAAATTGATGATATTAATGGAAATAAAACCCAGGATAAAAAAAGAGAATTGATGATATTAATGAAAATAGGAAAATATAACAAAAAGGTTGAAAAACAAAAAACTGATGATATTAATGAAAATAGGAGAAAAAACAAACAAAGGATGAAAAACAAAAAAAATATGATATTAATGAAAATAGGAAAAAAAGGATGAAAATATAAAATAGATGATATTAATTAAAATTGGAAAAACAAAACATGGATGAAAATACAAAATTGATGATATAGAATAGGAAAAAACCCATTAAGGATAAAAACTGAAAATTGATGATATTAATGCAAACATGACGTTGAAATGCCATGGGATCCGCGCTGGCCCTGTAACACGTGTCCAAACCCCCAACCCCCCCATACCCCCCAAACCCCCAACCCATGTCCACCCCATGTCCCTGTTACTGTTAATTCCGTGTTAAATTGAGAATGATGAAAGTGGCGCCGCGTTGAGTGAAAAATAAATAAACTGGGTGTATAATTATTGAGATAGATTGTATAAGGGTACAGAAAGGGGGGTGGGGGTTAGTATAGAGAGGGGGTAGGGGTTGGGGTTGTACAGAGAGGGGTGTTGGAGGGTGGGGGTATAGAGAGGGGGTTGAGGGGGGAGTGACTTTGTAAATGACTGGCTGTTAACATGAAAGGCTAAATTGTGATTATTATGAATGATGGGTTAGGATACAGTAACACACACACACACACACACACACACACACACACACCACACATATTTTAAGCCTTTTAAGATATAATTGGTCAGATGTATTGTATTTTCCTCTTCCATTCTCTCTCTCTCTCTCTCTCTCTCTCTCTCTCTCTCTCTCTCTCTCTCTCTCTCTCTCTCTCTCTCTCTCTCTCTCTCTCTCTCTGTGTCTCTCTCTCTTGCTCTCTTGCTGTCTTTATCCTTTTCTTTCTTTCTCTCTTTGTCTATTTCTCTCTGTCTATTTCTCTGTCTATTTCTCTCTTTTTATCTCTTGTCTGTTTACTGGAATTCAACTGGTGATAATCTCTTTCTCTTTCTCTCTTTCTCACTCACTCACTCACTCACTCTCACACACACACACTCTCTCCCCCACTCACACATACCAAAGTGGGCATCGGTAATCCTGATGCTGTCGTAGTCTTCCCGGATCCACCTGATAGTGGGCGTGGGAGTGCCGTGCGCCCGGCAGGTCAGGTTGGCCGTCTCCCCGCTGCTCACGGTCACCTCCTCGTCCCCGCCGTCTAGCACCGGGGGCTCTGATGGCAGACGGAGCGTGTGACGGTCAGAATTTGTGAATAGATTAGATAGAATGTTATATTTTTTAAATTTAAGGTAAGGAAAAGTGTAGATTTTTTTTATGATTTAAGGGAAGGAACGTTTGAGAGTAAGAATAAGTACATATATAAGATAGAAAGCGTTATTTGTTACAATAAGTACATGGATTTAATGTTATATTAGATGAAAGTGTTATTTTTATTAATTAACCCCTTCACGCCCAGATCTTTCCTTTGCTATATAAAAAACCGTCTGTTGTTAGCCATAAAATTACGAAAAGTAACTTAATATACCAAATGAGTTAGTCGACAAGGATACTAAACAGGTTACAGCTATAAAATATTGCTTATAGTCACTAAAAATCGTCTAACGGTACCCAAATAACAATGGAAATTACGTTCTGGGTCTCAAGGGGTTAAGGGAAAGAACGCGTGATGGTTAGAATTTGTGAATGGATAAAATATAAAGTTACATTTTTTTTATAATTTAAGGGAAGAAAAGATTTAGATTTTTTGATGATTTAAGGGAAGGAACGTGGGATAGTAAGAATTTGTTAATTGATAAGATGGAATTTTTCGACTTTCTCCTAAATTTAGTCTCTCTCTCTCTCTCTCTCTCTCTCTCTCTCTCTCTCTCTCTCTCTCTCTCTCTCTCTCTCTCTCTCTCTCTCTCTCTCTCTCTCTCTCTCATCATACTCTACTCTTTTTTTACGGTTTTCTTTTAATCAAGCATAATGGAGATTAACTAGAAAGATGCAAAATGTCGGAGAGAGAGAGAGAGAGAGAGAGAGAGAGAGAGAGAGAGAGAGAGAGAGAGAGAGAGAGAGAGAGAGAGAGAGAGAGAGAGAGAGAGAGAGTAAATTCAGGCGAAAGGAAATGAAAAAATTAGTGTAAGAGGGGAAGGAGATAAACAGAGGAGGAGGAGGAGGAGGAGGAATACAAAGGAATACAAAGGAAACACAAACAGCAACAGACCGATAGGTCCTTACAAGACTGTTTGCTTTAACTATACTACACTAACTAGATAATAAGAGAGAAAGGATAGGAAGTAGAAGGCTCCTCCCCACCCACCCATCCCTCCAGCCGAAGCTGGCCGGAAAAGAAGTGATACCATGCAATATAGAAAAACTGCATGGAATTTGTGAGGAAAGTTGAGAGCTGTAATCTATGGCTAACTACTACTAGTTTGTGGGGGTAGGTTTAGTGCTTGATAGATAGGTCATGTTATGTGTGTTTTGTAATGGTGTGAACACAGTGTGGAGGTTCAAGGGTGGTGCGGCAGCCTTGCCTGGCGCTTTCTTGGGAGGCAGCAGTCAATCAGGCCCCAGCTCCGTTCAATCCACTGCGGATTGTGTACTATTGTGTGGAGGAGGAGGAGGAGGAGGAGGAGGAGGAGGAGGAGGAGGTAACAGGAAGAGGAGGAGGAAGAGGAAGAGGAAGAGGAGGAGGAGCAGAAAGAGGAGGAGGAAGAGGAAGAGGAAGAGGAGGAGTAAAATGAGTCTCTATTAGATGGTTTAGGCAATTGGAAGGTTAGAACGGGGTCAGGGATGACGGAGGAATAGCGAGGCACGTCAAGAGAGGGGAAACTGTGGAAAAGAAGGGAGAGAGGGGAAAGAGGGAGAGGCAATACTCTTTTGACTGAGGGAAGTAGTTTGGGTGGAGGGAGAAGAGGGGAGAGGATGAGAGGGGAGGGGAAATAGGGGATGCATTATATAGTAAGGGGAAATATAGGATAAAATGATAATGATAAAGAAAATTTGTCTCTTATTCATCTTCACTATAACTATACTAAAAACTAACTTCACTATATAAAAAAATTAATTCATACATACCTTTTTAGCAGATTAATAAAAAAAAAAACTTGAAATGCATATACACAATATAATTTTTTTTTTTTAGATCTATCAAGAAAAAAACTAACTCGGAATATTTGTTGTGGTTTTTATTTGCACTTTGAATGTTGAAATACTCGTTTGGAAAAATGATATAATATTTTCATACCTTTTTTTTCTAAACTCATCCTGGTGAAAGTTAAAAATCCTCCTTTTAAACTTCATACAAGTCATGTTTTGTTGAGAGAGAGAGAGAGAGAGAGAGAGAGAGAGAGAGAGAGAGAGAGAGAGAGAGAGAGAGAGAGAGAGAGAGAGAGAGAGAGAGAGAGGTAAATAAGTCATGCAATTTTCCTGTTTAAATTTATAATGCACTTCCTGTAATCATTCCACTCCATGTAAACGTAACACTCAACACACTTCCACTAACAGCTTC
>JACEEZ010011353.1:87500-95000 GCA_016584305.1 Chionoecetes opilio
ATCCTTGTTACCCATAATTCTCGTCCATTCTCATATCCACCTATTTTTTCTTCCCTCAGTTTCTCCCCCAGTTCCCCCAGTTTCTCTTCTTTCCCCAGTACTCACTATATCTTTTCCATCTGATCCACAATTACAATATATATTTTAACACTTTGCTACCAGGGTCTTCCATTACATGCTACTTCCTTCACTATGACTTCTTACTCTCACTTATTCTTACGATTTGCACACACACTACACCAAATGTTTCTTCTACATCTTTCCCCAGTACTCAATATCTCTCTTTCTTCCATCTGATCCGCATTTCCAATATATATTTTTACGTTTTCTTACCAGTATCTTACATCTAATATACTATAGGAGTAGCCGTGTGTGTGGGTGTGTGTCTGTCTGTCTGTTTTGTGTAGCCGAAACTTTAAATTCAATTTTGATGAGAATAGGCTAAATAAATCACAAATAAATCGTAGGTGGTAAGCGACTTGGTCCCATGTCGATTGAATAATTTTGAAGGGGGGTTTTGGGCTAAAAACACTTTAGGAGTATTAGGTTACAGGAAAAACTCTGCGGTAACGTCTTGCCGCATTCCACAAACTCAGTAGACTCATGGACGTTTGTGTGCGTGTGTGAGTGTGTGTGTGTTGGAATCACACGGAACACAAAGGGTTGGAATCACACGGAACGTGGTCTAACCCGAGGCACTTTGACCAGTGACCAACGACAGCAACAACACGATTGGAGTTTGCACTCACATGTTGTCTAATATATACTACTACTACAAGCATCAATACAGGGGTCCGAAGGCCCACAAGCACTTGTTACTTACTATTTCCCTCACTGTTACTTCTTGCTGTCACGCATTCCTACTCTTTACATATTTCCTTCACTATATTAGACTCATTCTTACTACAGTATTTGCACCCACACACACTGGTTACTGTTCCCTTAACTATTACAAGACTTATTCCTACTTTTTTCCCACACCCCTCCCCACGAACACACACACGCACACACACACACACACACACACACACACACACACACACACACACACACACAACACACACACACACACACCACAACACACACACACACACACGCACGCCGCACGCACGCACACACACCACACACACACACACACACACACACACACACACACACACCACACCACAAAACACACACCACACACCACACACACCACACACACACACACGCACGCACGCACGCACGCACGCACGCACGCACCACGCACGCACGCACGCACGCACGCACGCACGCACGCACGCACACACACACACACACACACACACACACACACACACACACACACACACACACACACACAAACACACCAAAACAAAAAAAAGACTACTGTTTTTTGCCTACTTTATTTTTTCTCCCTTCTCTCTCTTCTCTCTCTCTCTCCTCTCTCTCTCTCTCCTCTCTCTCTCTCATCTCTTTTCTCTTCTCTCTCCTTCCCCTCTCTCTCTCTCTCTCTCTCCTTTCTATGTGGGTCCACATATATAAAGTAAAAACACAAGGAAACGAGCCTCTTCTTACTATTTGCACCCACCAGAGAGAGAGAGAGAAAAAAAAAAATATATATATGAGTGAAAGTTGTGAGTACCCAATAAAGTAAAAATGAAAGGAGAGGAATATAAATATGAAACAGAAAGAAACAAACTAAAAAGGAGCAAATATAACAAGAATATAGAACAAACAAACACACACACACACACACACACACACACACACACACACACACACACACACACACACACACACACACACACACCACATCTTTTCTTGCGGCGCTTACTCTTCTTTTTCCTTGGAGTCACAAGCCACGGTGTTCCCAGCCACTGTTTCTCAGGTGTCAAGGAAGAAATATCGCTGTTTCTTGCCGGGTAGTGCACGATTTTTCTCTTAATACATCCCGGTTATGTGCCGGGGATTTGTTCTTGGTGTGTGTGTGTGTGGTGTGGGTGTGGGTGTGGGTGTGTGTGTGTTTTTTGGTGTGGGTGTGTGTGTGTGTGGGTGTGTGTGTGTGTGTTTGTGTGTGGGTGTGTGTGGGTGTGGGTGTGTGTGTGTGTGTGGGTGGGTGTGTTTGTGTGTGTGTGTGGGTGTGTGTGTTTGTGTGTGTGTGTGGGTGTGGGTGTGTGTGTTTGCTCTTTATTTTTTTTTTATTTGTTCCTGTATAGATTGTTTCTTTCTCAGTCTCTTATTTATATTCCACTCCTTTCATTTTTACTTAATTGGCTACTCAACTTTATAATAATTTGTCTCTCTCTCTCTCTCTCGCTCTCTCTCCTCTCTCTCTCTCTCTTCTCTCTCTCTCTCTCTCTCTCTCTCTCTCTCTCTCTCTCTCTCCCCTTCTCTCTCTTCTCTCTCTCTCTCTTTGTCTCTCTGTCTTATATAAAAAAACGAAGTGTTTTGGGGTGTGTGTGTGTGTGTGTGTTTTTTTGTGTCCTCAAGTTCCGCCCCCGTGCGCAATCCCTCTTTGGTACATTTTTAAAACTGGGCCCGAGCAGGGAAGGTTTTACGCCACTATAGGATGATCCGAGCACTTTTTTTTTTTTTTTTTTTTGCACCTATTAGCGAGTTTTTTTTTTTTTTAGCAGCCTATTGCGAGATTGTGAAAAAATTCGTTTCGAATTGAGGAAACCTTGATGTAGGGTGATGGTAATGGGTGAGTAAATGGTGGGTTGGTATGGGGTGAAGGGGTGGGGTGATGGGTAATGGGTGGGGGGTGAGGGTGGTGAATGGGTGGGGGGAGGGGTTGATGGTGAGGAATAATGGTGGGATGGGTAATGGGTGGTGATGGGTTGTGGTGATGGTAATGGTTGAGTGAATGGTGGGGTGATGGGTATTGGGGTGAATGGTGGGGTGATGGGTAATTGGTGAGTGACGGTGGGGGTGATGGGTAAGGGGCGAGTGAATGGGTTGGGGGTGAGGAATGGGTTGGCGTTAAAATACATCATGATTTCAGGAAGCTAAAAGGGGCTATCTGGAGGTCTGTGTTTGGTGGGCCGAAGGCCCACCAAACACAGGTGGTGGGCCAATAGCCCTCCGCAGGAGCTAGCCAAAAAGTCCGCCCGGAGGGCGGCTTTGCGGCTAGTCACTCCATATTTCTCTTCATCACAACATCATTTCCTACATGTTATAACACAACACGGGAAGCCACACCAGGTCTCCTAAAGCACACTAGTATAAATAGATGACAGGCCACGCACTCACACGCCAACGCAACTTATCACATATTTCCATAATTTTCCATTCAACTATTTTTAAAACTTCATCTGTGTCCCTTGCAGACTTAAACCTCATATTCCCCATTTCGTCATTTTTACCCCACACAAATACTAGGTTTTATTTGTACATTTAATTGCAGACCCACTTTTTATTTTTTTTATGTACTTATCACTACTGTTATCTGCATTGTTCTTTCTCTTTATCTCTATTTTTCCTTTTTAAGTTTAAGTTATGTTGCAGAACTCTACTTTGTTATTGCTATGTTTTACTTGAATCTACTCCTATCTCCATCGCCCTTGTCTGTAATACCTAGAATGCTTTATGTCTACACTTATTCATTGGATCATCACGTATACTCATAATCTCTTCTCTTGCTACTATTATCTCCATCTCCCTTGTCTGTAATACCTATAATGTATTACGTCTATATTCACTGGGTTTTCAAATATTCCCTGTCTCCTCTCTTGCTACTGTTATCTCCATTTCCCTTTCCTTTAATACCTATAATGTTATTTACCTATTACATCATCTCTTATCTTATCATCTTATCTATTACATCATCGCTTACCTATAATGCTTTACGTCTATATTCACTGGGTTTTCAAATACACCTAATTTAATCTCTTGACACTTACGAAAGACTGCAACTTTGACCTATCTCCCCCCTCCCCCCCTCCTCTCCCTTTCCTCCTTCTCTCCCCTTCCTCCCCCTCCCCTTCTTCCTCCCTTCCTCCCCCTCCCCTTCTTCCTCCCTTCCTCCCCCTCCCCTTCTTCCTCCCTTCCTCCCCCTTCCCTTGTATATAGTCTCACCTGTATGAAGGCTTTAGTATTACCCATGATTCACACACCCCTGTTCCGCCCGCTGCACACCCTTGCTAAGCTTATCACTTCATCACACCCTCAAGGTTACTCGTGACACACACACACACCACACACACACACACACACCACCACACACACAACACACATACACACACACACACACACCACACACACACACGCGCAGCACGCACGCACAAGCCAAAACCACAAACACACACACACCACACCACACCCCAACCCCAACCACGCACGCACTCACCTCGCGCGCGCGCGCGCCCCCAAACCACACACAACACACACACACACACACACCACACACACACCACCCCACACACACACAACCACACCACACACCACACACACACACACACACTCACAAAAAAAAACCACTCAAACAAACAGACAATCAACCTCCCACCCAACACACTTTAACCTTCACCCACGCACTCTCACCCAAACAAACACACACTTTTTACCCCTACCCCAAACGAATACCTTATTGTTATTCCTTATTATTCCCTTACTGTCTTCTTTATAGGGATTGGCATCTAAGCGGACTTTTTATTACTTCTTAAGTTTTGTCCTTGGCCACTCCTTTGTGATGTAAAAAAAAAAAAAAAAAAAAAAAATCACCCATCCCGTCACCCAGACAAACCCACCCGCCACACACTCACCCACGACAGTCAGGTACCCCGTGATGGACCTGGGTGGCGACGTGTTCACCTGGCACCAGTAGGCACCCTCGTCGTGAAGAGTCACGTCCGAGATGGTGAGGACCCAGGTACTCCGCTGCTCCCGCTGTATGCTGACGCGGCGGTTGTTGGTGATGACGTCCGTGGAGACAGTGAGCACGGCGCCTGTCCCTTGGAAGCCCCACGCCACCTGCGACGCGGAGAAGGGAAGGGGAGGGTTAAGATAGCGGTTCTGAGGATTTATTTGTGTTTATTATGGTTTTTACGTGGATTAATGGGATTTTGCTGGTGTTATGAATAGAGAGGAATACAAAGGAAGAACAGACAGCAACAACCATCATGTTTTTTTTTACGTGGAATTAGATGGCGAAGTGATTTTGCTGATGTTATGAATGCAAATTAATACAAAGGAAGAACAGACAGCAACAGAATCTTACTTGGCCAAACGAGACTGCCTGTGTGACTACTTTCTACCACTATAGTTTCTAGGTGTTAAAGGTAAAAAAATAACAAAGAAGAATATAAGAATAGCAAAGTTGAAGGTAATGGTGGTGGTAGAAAATGTTATGAATACAAAGGAACATAAAACGATACATTCTCCTATAGAAATGTTTTTTTTTTGTGGATTTTGATGGTGAAGAGATTTTGCTGGTGTTTTGAATAGAATGGAATACAAAGGAAGAACAGACAGCAACAGCCATCATGGGGTTTTTTTACGTGGAATTAGATGGTGCAGATATTTTGCTGGTGTTATGAATACAAAGGACTACAAAGGAAGAACAGACAACAGCAGTTAATTTAGATGGTGAAGAGATTTTGCTGGTGTTATGAATACAAAGGAATACAAGTGAAGAATAGACAGCAACAGCCCTACTTGGCCAAACGAGGCTGCCTGTGTGACTACTTGCTACCACTATAGTTGCTACGTGTTAGGAGGTCAAAGAATTACAAAGACGAATGTAAGAATATAAGAATAGCAAAGTTGAAGGTGATGGTGGTGGTAGAAGATGATGTTGATAATGTAAGGAACCGAAGATAATGTATTAGTAATTAGTAACGTGATGATTAATTAAGGGAAATTATGATAGTAATGAATGATTGTTTGTAATTATAATGTTTTGGTGATGCTGACAGACCCGCTGACTCCTCTGTTTATAAAGAGAAAATGTTGAAGTGTTTTTTTGTAATGCTGTAAAGAGAAAAATATATATTTTTAAATGGCTGGATTTTTGGTATCATTAAACGAATGGCTGTTTATAAAGGTTCAGGTATTTTTAGAGGGTACGTAGGCGGCGTGTTTGTGTTTTATACGAGAGAGAGAGAGAGAGAGAGAGAGAGAGAGAGAGAGAGAGAGAGAGAGAGGAGAGAGAGAGAGAGAGCTAGTGTTTACAATTATAACAACAGAGAGAGAGAGAGGGGAGAGAGAGAGGAGAGAGAGGAGAGAGGGGAGGAGAGAGAGAGAGAGAGAGAGAGAGAAGAAGAGAAGAGAGAGAGGGTAGTGTTGACAAATATATTAACAACAGAGAGAGAGAAGTAGAGAGAGAAAAGAGGGGAGAAGAGAGAGAGAGAGAGAGAGAGAGAGGAGAAGAGAGAGAGAGAGAGAAAAAAAAAAATATAACAGAGAGAGAGAGAGAGAGAGAGAGAGAGAGATTGGAAAAAAATATTAACAGAGAGAGATGAGAGAGAAGAGAGAAGGGGGGGGGGGGGGGGGGGGGGGGAGGGGAGAGAGAGAGAGAAGAGAAGCAGTGGGGAAAAAAAATATTAACAACGAGAGAGAGAGAGAGAGTGTTGACAAAAATATTAACAAGAGAGAGAGAGAGAGAGAGAGTGTTGACAAAAATATTAACAACAGAGAGAGAGGTGCCAGTGTTGACAAAAATATTAACAGAGAGAGAGAGAGAGAGAGAGAGAGAGAGAGAGAGAGAGAGAGAGAGAGAGAACTCAGACTAAATTAGACTAAATTTCATCTCTTCAATTTTCTAAAAGGAGTTTCATGTCGGAACGAAATGTTATATATATAAGAAGTGAAAAAAAAATCAATACCTTATGCCTAACTTGCGATGAATAAAAAGATAATATACTGGCAAGGTGTCAACGTCTCGCCTTGACCACAGTTCGAACCCCGGCTAGATTAGGTTAACAGATTGGCAGGGAGCTCCGCCGGTCACGTCAACAGCGCTATATATAGACATAGATTATTTAATAGAGTCAGTAGCGCGGCAGCGAGCCGTGGGGTGTTCGGGGAAGCCTGCCTCACTGCCTTTGCCAGGCTAGGTAGTAAACACGGAACCTTTCACCGTGTAATTATTTGTGAAGTAATGGAATATTAATTTTCGCTTCTACACGTCTTGGCGTGGCGTGGCGTTGGCGTGGGGGGGGATGTAAAGTGCCGCGTTAATATGTTTGTAGCACGCTGTGGAGCCGTGGTTGTTAGATGTACCGAGTAGTTCAATACCTGATATATAGCAACACTCTCTACTCTCAACACTTTCTATTACAAGAATTACAAGACGAAGTAATTCATTACCTGATAAATGGCAACGAAGAAGAATTAAAATACGAA
This sequence comes from Chionoecetes opilio, assembly GCA_016584305.1. Classification (NCBI taxonomy): domain Eukaryota; kingdom Metazoa; phylum Arthropoda; class Malacostraca; order Decapoda; family Majidae; genus Chionoecetes; species Chionoecetes opilio. Next base: position 94,827 of record JACEEZ010011353.1, read on the forward strand.
GTAATTCAATGCCTGATAAAAAAAATGGCAACAAATACGAATTACAAGACTAAGTGATTCAATGCCTGATACAAGATGATAACAAGTAATTAACGAATACGAGGAAAAGCACAACCATTAGCAAGAAAGTATTTCTTTTCTTTCATTCTATTCTTCGTTCGATTTTTAGCCTAA